>CM056604.1:4315777-4395777 GCA_029721355.1 Tegillarca granosa | reverse complement strand
TTCGTGAAATTTATACCCGGGGTCATTTTTCAACAGGTTGATAATTTTTTCTCGACAAATTATGACCTCATTTCGTTGAAAATTGACCCTGTTGAATATTGACCCTCCCAACAAACTACAGAGTTTTGATCTGTCTATGATCTGGACGTTGTTCAACATGATAAATTAGCTGCTTAATCTAAAGATTATAAGCTTATTGTAAAGTTTTGTACATTTTTTACCCTTTGTAAAACAGTAAAATAAATAAATAATAAAAGTATTCTTGTAAGCTTCTTAGTAACAGAATATCAATAAGAAAAACAAAACAACCACAACCCCGGAACGACCCATGGGTCGGACACTTCCAAGTTATGCAAGGTAGACACATATAATGTGAATTATTGAATGGAAATGGAAGTAACGGGGATCGAAAGCCAGGACCACCGGCCGCACAGTCGTTTAATTACGCATTAGCAATTGTTAGTATTTGTTGGTGTATATTAAAATATTTTACAATGGTCCTATTTTCTCTAAATATTTATGCTATTTTTCACACCTGTTTACTGAAAGTTGTTTATTTCAACATTTTGAGTATGTTAAAGCTGCATTAAGTTTTCTAAAGAAAAATTAAAACGGTGCTAATCTAATTAATGATGTTCCTCATGAACAATGTTACATTTGGTTCAACGATAAAAGCTCGAATAAATACAGAAATTACAGTATTTACCCAGCGACATGCAGCTATTAGAACATGGTTACGTCATCAAAACCCGGATCATTTAAACACAACTTTCAAAACGGTGAAATACGATAAATTAAACACAGACCTTCGTTGAATTTGTCATTTTTGACTTAGTAAGGGATACATAACACCATTTTAAATACATCTGGATATTAATGAAGGACAATTAATGCAATCTGTCATGTTTCACCTTCGATTCTAGGGTTTTCCGTACATCCGTGCGCATGCTCCAAGTTCATAATTACCATCGTAAAACACTGACCAACCGGTCAGAGGATTCCGTTTATTCACAGCTAAAAGAAATGAAATTTTAGAAAATGAATGTCACGGATTAAAAATATATATTTTTAGAAAATAAAAAAAAATTCAGAAAATTGAAAAACTTAATGCAGCTTTAAAGTTATTGTTTGGTTAGTGGATTGAAATTTAATAGCAATTGAACCTCACTATCTCAAAGTGGGTATCGATCCATTTCATAAAATGTGTCATTTTAATTTTTATAAACACAGGATGCATTTTAATTGTACAGAGGGATATAGTTTGATACAAGGACAATGTTTAAATATTCATTTCCCGACTCTCTTCCTGTACAGTAACATAAAAATGTTTGACCACACCATTCATTAATTCTGTAGCATGCACGCGCAGCCAATATCGTGTCGTTTATGTATTGGTCTCGGGTACTCAAGTGTTGTCTTGTATTTGAATTATTGCTTCTGCTGGTTGTTTTAATTTCACCACTTTCAGTCGTCATTTCTCCGTCGTTAGTTTGAAATTTACCTTAATCATCTTTAGAATGCACATTAGATACCTTTTATTTTGCAAATCACTGCCAATGGATTACCAATTTAAAAAATTGAGTGGAGAAAGCTATTTGTTACTTTTTCAGTTATTTCACTTTTGAGAAAAAAAATTACTTACATTATTCCCAGAGATTATATTGAGAATATTTTAGCTGGTCATAATTTTCAACATGGAAATATGAGCCCCTGGGGTCACTTTTCAACCCGGGTCAAAATACTTCATTACAGTGGCATGCTTGTCTTCGGTATATTGACTCAGTGAGCTAGCAACTTAAACAGGTGGTCCTGAGTGCGCGGTAGTACAGTTTAAAATGTACATGTTGAGGCCAAATTACATAGGTTTGTGAAAATGCGGTGCTTTGTTTATATTTTTCCCCAAATTTGATTTTTTTTTTTTTTTTTTTTTTTTTTTGCGAAAGAAGATAAATAAATAAAAGCTATATGTTAACCAATAACCAAATACGTTGTATTTAGCAATTTTTATCTAAGGTATTTGAAACTAAGAGATAATTTTCAGTGAAACCAATAAAAAGACCAGTATATAATTCATTCTCCTATATGTAATATCAGGACATGTGTATATCGTGACCCTGTGACAATCGGTTTAAAACAACATTCTTAAGATTAAATAATAAAAAATGACCGTATGAGTAACCCCTTGTAAACAAAATCGAAAACTCAATCAAAATGACAATGGATCGGACCGTCTTTATCATTAAACATACCTTGGTAACCTCATTATGTTAAGTAACACTTGTACATATCTAGTAACCAATTCATCGTGACAAACTAGGTGTGGCGAATTTGATATAACTCAGTCATTAATGTGTTCCACCCATAGAGGTCAATTGTCCGAAAACACGAAGTAACAAGTTTGGTTATATATAATCAATAATTATCTCCCTTGTTATACGGTCCCTAAAACAGGTACAAACTATCCACTCACAGGTCATTAAAATTTTTTCCGAAATAAGTTGATACAATTTTCGTAACAGAATTAAATTATAATTATGTTTCCTGTTTTTGCACACAGCGGTCTTGATTTACCTGTTAAATTTTTCTCACATAGTTTTAAAAATGTAAATTCAGTACATAAAAAGTACATGTAATTTGTATTATTTAAACACTATAATAAATTGTTTTAAAATGAAAATGCCACGAGGCTAGTAAAAAGTCTCTAGTTAAAAACATCCATCATGATGGCGTAAATCGAAAAAAAAAAAAACTTTTACAATCACCGCCTATAAAACTATGAAACATGTCTAAAATATACAGGAGCTAATTAAAAGTGAATATTACGTAAAGGGTTGGAATAATAAAAGCGTTGTATGTACATATTTTTGTTTGTTTTTTATCAACTTCAAAATTCATTTTTCTCCTTACCTTATTAAATTAGATGCTCTGTTAATTCCATTGCAACGATTCTTTGTAACTAAATAATAAAACTCTTCCGAATATTTCCAATAAAAAAAAGTTTGGTTGTTTTTTTTAGAATTAGTTTTTTACCATTTTGCTGATAAATTGGTGTGTACTAAGGAATTTCTCTGTTTTTTATATACTGTTAATCCGTTAAAATATGAAAACCATTGTAAACTATAGGTAGACGAAATCATACTGTGAAATCCAACTGATTAAGACGTTTCCCGGGCCATTAAATAAATAAATTCCTCTTTGATACTCAACAACTTAGAATGACAGGTAAATCGGGAAATAATAATGTTATAGTCCGTTTCATATTTCCAACATAAGGGAAAAACATGACAGGACAATGTCAGTTTACATGAATTTATTGCCTAGTTTTTTTATGTGGGTGATAAATCGTCCATCTTTTGTTCTTGTCCCATTTTAACCAAACTAAGAAATATTCATTTACGTCGAAAAAATTACGGTTTTACAATCATTCCTTGACTTAGTTAAATATTTCATTTACTTAATTTTTTTTCTCTAAATCGCGTTTCACATTTTTTCCTTTAAGTTTTCTTAAATATTAAAAAATAAAAATTTAATTTAAGAAGACGTTTAAGTGAAGGAAATATTCCTTAAATCAAAAAAAAAAAAAAAAAAAAAAAAAAAAAAAAAAAAAAAGTCTTAAATTTCAGGAAAAAATTTCAAGATCACTTTACGTACCCGGTCAAGATTTTGTTGTTTAAAGTTGGTTTTTTAAACAAAATGATTTCACGATCTTTTGATCTTAATTAAATCAAAATTACAGGTGTGAATACTCTAACATACATGACTGTACAAACGTTTTATATGTTCATAGATAATTTATCATTTTAATATTCACCATTTTGATTTCCATAGCTAAGATTTGTGCAATTATGAAACTAGGAGATCTAATCCCTTCAACTCGTCAAATTTTGACCAGTAGTCTTACAGCAGTTTAAACATAGCACATTTACGAACGACAGACTTGGAAAGATCTGATTTTAATCTTTAGCTCTGTTGAATTAAAACGACAAGCTTTTGATAATGATATTGTGATGCATATTTTTTTTATTTTTACCAAAAAAGAAAAATATTTAAAATTCTGCAACTGTCATGTAGAGAATTAGGCATATTCATTTTGGTAGAAGTTAAAAATTCTGCACATGACAATATAATAATCAGAAGCTTCAAAATTTTGCAATTTTCATGTGCAGAATTTTGAATTTTCGAGACTTTTGGTAAAAATTTTGAAATTCTGTACATGGCAATATATGTGACGTGACTATTTCCGGTTTTATCGGAGATATTCATCTGAAGAGAAATTCTTGTATTAAAAACCCATATTTACCTTCTATTGTAAGCTACTAGACAGCCCTAGCGTTTAAAGTTGAGAAAAATAAATAAATAAACAAATAACTTAATTAATTCATAAATAAATAAATAAATAAATAAATATAATAATAATAATTACCGAGTACCTTATGTATCACCTCTAGTTGTGTAGAGCGAAAATGAATCTTAAAATCCAGCCGATTTCACATGAATGTATCATTTTAATATATTTCTCAATCAAAAAGAAACCAAATTTAAAGCTTAAAATTTATAGCTTCATTTGATAAGCAGCTGTTTTACAAATTATTCACTTTATGCTTAATCGACCCGCAATGACAGTCAATAAGCCCATAAAGTTAAAAAGAAAAAACCTGTTTGCATTAAAGTAAACATCACATCGATTGAAGTTGCGCCCTAAGATTGTAGCCAATTTTTTTCCAGGATGTCGCAGAGGTACTACGGAAGCCGAAGAGGGTCGTTCAAAAAAGAATACATATATACTAAACTTAAACGTTCATTTTTTGCGTACAACTGCGGTAGAATAACGTTCATTTTTTGCGTACAACTGCGGTAGAATAGAGTGCTCACGCTGTATGTGGAAGGTCGCGGGTTCGAACCCCGACCGGGTCTGACCCAAGACTTGAAAGTGGGTAGTGACTGTTCTTTCGCCAAGCACTCGGCATTACGAAATGAAAGTTGCGATTTTTTCGGATGGAAACTTAAAATAAACGAGGTACCGTGTCATTGTAAACGTGGCACAGTAAAGAAACCTATAGTATAATGCCATCAGCGCAACGCACGGGCACAAAGTTTGATGAATAAAAACATAAGCAAAACAGTTAAAAATTAACGAATCTAAAGTTCCAATATTTTATTAATCCAAATCCAGCTTAGGAATGCTTTGCATGAGGGATATACATATATTGTATATGTATATTCTATGTGTTTTTAAAACACTATTGTATCATGTCTTTACTGAATATAGTGCTTATATATAAGATGGTATTCCAATACACTTATTATTATCGACATAGTTATAAAGCATGCCGAAAACATGATATAACATGTAGGAATTACGTAGCTGTTCAGTGGGAGCAACACCAAGTCCAAAAACGTTATGCTATTGTAATAACGGTATACAAGTATATATATTTTTTTTTCGCGAATGACCATTATCATCTTCCGTACCAAGAAAACTTGATATAACATGTCGGAATAACGAAGCTGTTAAGTAAGAGCAACGCCGAGCTGTTCCGTCGGAGCAAGTCTAAATACGATACGCTATTGTAACTACGGTGAATATTTCATATAAACCATTATCATCATCCGTACCAAAGACTTACTCTGTGCATCTTTTTATGAACCAGCTGTTGTGTGTATACCTTATTGTCAACATTTTGAGTCGATTTCACATGTAGCATAAATTCTGTAACCCATCCAAATCGTTTGAAACCATGATTAAACACACACACACACACACACACACACACACACACACACACACACACACACACACACACACAAAAGGAGGTCCATGGGCCTTAACGATCACCTATCGATATCTCCAAAATTGATTGCAAAGTGTAATAGACAATATATCAAGTACAAAAACTTTACAACTTTTCTCAAGTTAAGAACATCCATAAAACCTAATCAGAAAAATCCAGTCACATTTAATTTATAAGCAGCTATGTCCTTGACCTTTAAACCTGACCTTGAACCATATATTGAAATGATGGTCATGTCAATATCTACAATATTCTAATATAAATGCCTATGCATATTTAATAGTTTTCAAGATAATTACGAATTTTATGTCTTCTTCTGCAGCTGTGACCTCAATCTTTGAATATATGACCTTGAACCATATATCAAAATGATGGTCATGTCAATACCTAAAATATTCTAATATAAATGCCTATACAAAAAGTTAAAAGTTTGTCAGATAATTAGCAACTTTATGCCGTCTTCTGTAGTTATGACCTTGAACTTTCAACACAAGACCTTGAACCAAATATAGAAATGAAGGTCATGTCAATGTCTACAATATTCTAATATACATGCCTATACAAAAAGTTAATAGTTCTCGAGATAATTAGCAATTAGTCTTCTTATGCAGCTGTGACCTTGACCTTTCAACGTATGACCTTAAACCATATAACAAGTAATAGTCATGTCAATACCTACAATATTCTAATATACATGACTATACAAAGAGTTAAAAGTTTTCAAGATTTAGTTACAAATATATAATTTTTAGCAATTTCCACACTAAATGCCATCTGTGCAAATCTAAAACTAGATGACCTAAGAATGTTATAAATGAAATAACTAAGGTATATCTCTTGTACATTCAGAGGAGAAGATTTTTTTAAAAGTTTTTCACTACCCCCCCCCCCCCCCCCTTTATTGGGCCCCAAGGAGACATAACTCCTTTATTTGAGCAAATCTTAAAGGGCTTCACCCAGGCATGATGGTTTTCAAGTTTCATTAAAGTTGACCCAGTGGTTTTGGAGAAGAAGATTAAAATGTAAAAAAAAGTTTACCCACGATGCACGTAGATGGATAGCAATAGCTCATCTGAGCTTACCTACAATGTTCTTATAAATATGCCTTTACAAAAACTTAAACAGTTTACAAGATAATTCACAAACTCAGCTGTCTCATGTAGCTATGACCTTGACCTTTAAACCCATGACCTTTAACCATAGATCAAAATAATTGTCATTTAAACCCATAAACCTTAAACCATATCACAATGATTGTTGTATCAATACCTACAATATTCTGATACATGCCTTGAAATTTTTAGTTTTCAAGATACATGTAATTAACAAATTTGGTTTTATAATGCCACTATGACCTTGACATTTAAACCCATGATCTTAAACCATATTTATATATCACAATGAATGTATAATTAATACCTACAATATTTCTAATAGACATGTCTTTACAAAAAGTTTATAGTTTTGAAGATAATTCAGAAATGACATAAGAATATTAAACATGAAATATCTAAGACATATCTCTTGCTATTCAGAAATGAAGACTATAAAAGTTTTTCACTATCCCCCCTCCTTTTTATGAGACCCAAGAGTACATAACTCCTTCATTTGTAAATCTAAAAGGCCTTACCAAGGCATGAAGGTACCAAAGCTTTATAAAATTTGGCCCAGTTGTTTTGAAGAAGCTTTTTTAAAATAAAGTTTACACATGAATCACAATGCACTACCAATGACACGAGGTGGATGACAGATGGATTGCAATAGTTTAAGCATATCCTACTGGGAGAAAAACTTCAATTTGTTACCAGAGGTTACTTACTGGTTTTCTCTTAGCACTCCGGTTTTCTCTACCATTAAAGAACTGATCACCTTGATAATAAGTTAAAGAATATTGGCTTGGGTGTAAAACACCAATGATCCAATTCATTCCAATTATCTGACAAAGAAGGTAGTAATTAATAATATTCTAGATTTTGCCGTTTTTCACTGTTTTTTGTGACTGTTTGCATTTTTAATGTCAGGTCAAGCTAAAATATATATAACCTTAATTTTTTTTCATCCAGGAACCTTCAACACCAAATTTTGTTCCAACAGTGCAGAGAAGATATAAAAGTTTATGGGCACACAGATGCACACACATGAATTTCCATGATAAGCTCACATGGCTTTTTGCCAGGTGAGCTAAAACACTGACATAAATTAAGAGCAGATATAATTTTTTTTATTGATGTGGATAAATAAATATGCAAAATACATCTATATTATTTAATATAATACATCAGATAACCATTTAATTAACTGATCCAAGTTTTAAATGTCTTATGATAGTAAATAAGAAAAAAAATTTGAAAAATAAAAAACAAATCAAATTAACAGTAACCATGAAAACAAAGAGTAGAACAATAACAGTAACACAAGATAAATTAAAGGTAACAACAAAATCTATTTATGATCACGTTATGGTGTTTTGACAATTTCTCTCTTTTATATCAGCTTGTTGATGTATAAAAATACTCATTCTTTCATCTAAATAAATGTAAAAAAAAAATAAATAGATAAATAAAGGTGTACCTTCAACTTAAAATCAAACAACCTAATAAAACTAGAATGTATAATTACAAGCAAGTATATGTCTGCATATCAGCTCTCTAAAGTGGTGCTCTGAATAGTGGAGGAATTTCCAAGAAAGAAAGAACTCTCTGGAATATTTATTGGTTTTAACCGGATTTCTCAAGAGTACTTCCGAATTCTAAAAAAACAGTGAGGAAGCGACCTACCCATGGTCAATTTCTACAGTTGACAAAATTTAAAACTGATCGAATACGAAACAAAGAAGGAGATATTTCTGAAAACATCTGTCTTGAGTAACAACAAGATGTCTGCTGATACGCAGACAATAAAAAACAAACCAACCTTTATGTATAGCCAAACAACAGTGACCTGCCTGGTGACCTGTCATTAAGAATATTCACACCAGAGGATCGAACCAATACTAAGCAGTGTTCGGAGTTGCAGATAATATATACACAATGTACAAATTTTACATCAAGTACTGTAGACAAAAATTACACTTGTGTTCCTTATACACAAATTTAATGGTCATTCATAAATATATAAATTAAGGTCAAGAAAACAGGACAATGTTGTTTGCCTATAATTTTTGTAAGATAACAAACTTTGGCTTTTTTTTGAGTATCAATACTGAGTAATGCCCATTTCCACTGGATATAAAATTAGATTGCAACATTTCTGAATTGATGAAAGTAACTTACAGAAATTCTTTCAGTAACCATGGAAACAAAGAGGAAAAAGGACTAATTCTGAAAGTATATGCACATCAAGTAAAATTATCCTTTTATGAACAGAAAATTAGTTTCTTAAATAGTTGTTTTTTTTAAACATTGTCACAATTATTATATAAAGTGCATACAATGTTGTATGTTAAAAAAATAAATAAAGTATATCCAATCTGAGAGTATAAAAGTTAGAAAAATATTGCAAGAGTTATGATACTTCCAACAGTATATATGTATATATATACAACAAACTACAGACTCAACTCATGAAAAAAAAACACAAAAAAATTATTTTTCAACTGATTATCGTTCTTTTAAAAAAAAAATAAATAAATAGAAAACATCAGATATAAAATGTTATACAATGTAGACAATAAGTTAAACTGACAAGTACATAGTATTATGATAACATGAAGAGAAAAAAAAATGCAAAGTATAATATAATCCATCCATAATTCAAAGAACCATAACTCTTGCAAAAACCAAGACATACAAACAATTCTATGATGGATTTGCATATCAAGTACATTTATTAAGGCACTGTACATTAATTAAAGATGCAGGTGGTATTATAATTTATTATATGCCATTCCTGTGGGAACACCTCTACAGAGGGGTAAAGGTCAGTACTTTATGTATATAATCAGGTTACAATAAAAGAACATGGCCACATCCATCTTCTAAGGGGTACTGGTATATTTTTTTTGGCTAGACAACTTTTCAATGAGGAATTTTGTGTCTGTGTTGAGGCAGATACCTAGAGAAATTTCCAATGTAATGTACAGTCAATAAATGAATTTACAAATCAGCATGTGGTGTATTAGGCTCCTGTAGCCTCTATCTCTGCAACTTTATTTTGTTCAGCTGATATTAGTGAAATATTCTTGACTGGGACATAAAACTCTATCAATCAGTCACATCTGAAATGCAGAGAAGTGATGGAAAATTAAAGCTTGTTTTAAATATTTGATAATTATTACTTATATTGAATTTGATACCCTAAAACTAGCATCTTGTATGCAATTAAATTTCCCAGCATTCGAGGCAATACCCATGATCCTTGTGCAATAGTATTGCATGGATTTCATTGGATGAAGAATTGTAAATAGGCAACCATTTCCACAAGTCTGGGAATTTGTGATGTAAACTTTTAAATCATGTGCAACAAAAACATGATCAAATATCGATCAATGTTGTATGCTCGATAACCTTATTTTCTAAATTCCATTTTCTGGAATTTGATTGCACAATCTTGTTAAGAAATATCATATACTTAAAAGGAGGAAACTCCTTTAACTTTTCTAAATCAATCATAAGGGAATGTATTTTAAAATCCTGTAATTATTACAATTACCTCACAGATTATAGAAACTAAAAAAAATTACAAAGATCAGGAAGAACTTTTTATACCACATAAATTGTTATATACTATCTATTATGACTAACTATATATATTACATGTACTACACCATCAGCTAAATATAAGTGTGAAGTTTATAAAAAAAACCTGATTTTAAGTGGAAACAAGAATTCCAGGGATTTAAATGTCTCGCCTTGTTAGTTTTTGATCAAGTAAAAAAAAATTACTTTAACATAAACTTTCACATTCTGACATGCCACCGCCTCCGTCTAAGACAACACTGGAAAAGTAACACCTAAGTCTCGCCATATGGTAATGCCAGGCTCCACAAAAACTAGTAGATTTTTGGTTACTAAACTAAATTGATCTTTTTCCCTATACAATATTTTCAGAACATACAAGAAACAAAGTATTGCTGATAAAGTACTTACTACTATGTATATACCGAGTAAATATATAAACTTTAAAACTAAGATCTTGAACTGGGTGCAAATATAACTTTTTTTTTCAATATGTGCATGAGAGTTAGGCACAGCTATCAATTAATTTCAATAAAATACTTATACAAAAAGGCTCATTGGGCTTTCTAAAAATTTTTCACTTAAACTTTCAAACAAAAAAAAAACTTAAATATTTTTTCAAAGCACAACACAATGAGAGATATTTCCCATAATTTACAAATTTGAGCAAAGCAGAAACATAAAGTGATAGGATCTTCTGACATTTATATCGAATCAAATACATGTATATCAAAATATTAACACATACATACATTAAGTATTTATTAATGATTGTTAACATAAGGAATGAGCAAAAAAAAAAAAATGATAATAATAAAAAAAATAATAATAAATAAATAAATAATGACAACAATATTATGCTGGTTACTATGACTATTGCTGTAACTATAGCAACAACATACACCATACTGAATTCTCCATGATAAAGCTGGTCTGGTGTGTATATATTCAAGAAAAGAATGGGAGAAAAATTGTTTAATTTTTCAGTTATAATTTTTTACGTACCACATATTTAAATGATAAGAAATACCACCAACCCAAATATTTAAATAGTAATGAGAAATCTTTTAATAATAATAATAATCATAATAATAATAAGCTAGTAATAGGTATAAGATCCCAACGCTCCACTTTTGTTAGGTGGTGTTATAGTTGTCTTCAAATGGATCCCGTAGGATGCTGGTGTCAAGTGTTGATAGACAGTATGTAATAAGGTAATAAACACCCACATTTAAATGTTGGTGTTTATTACCTTATTACATACTGAATAATAATAATAATAATAATAATTTCATTCTTTGATACCATATATCAATATCTAGATCACCAACAATTGGGATGGTGGAGAAAAACAAGAGTAACCAGAGAAAACCATCAACCTTTAACATGAATTCAAGAGAAGAATTATATTTTATCATATGATAAAAATAAAAATTTCATTTTCAATAGATAAAATTTCAACAGATATTATTCAGAACAAATACATCCCTTACTGAATAAACTGTAAGCTAAAACAAAGTAAGAATTAAAAAATAAAAACAAATAAACTTTAACAAGCATACAATCTGAAATATTTTAATGTTTGTAAAGAAATATAGCTATATATATATATATATATATATAAGTATGTATATATCCATTGAATACAGAAAAAGTTATTCCTAGATGATGAGACAAAGGTTTTCCGTTTATCATTTTTCTTTCAAATATATACACTAATACAGCATTAGTAACATGATATATTGGTGTATCCTTTTCTATGATCATATGCTTCAATTCAGGTCTAAATAAACATTTTTAAAATATTAAAAAAAAAAATCATAATGTTGTAATATAGAGTTAGTAGAAAAATTACTGAGACACAATTTTACACTAGATAATTACAACTCTGTGTGTGTGTGTGTATGTGTGTGTGTGTGTGTGTGTGTGTGTGTTTGTGTGTGTGCATGCATGTTGGCATGCATGTGTGTGTGTGTGTGTGTGCAGTGTGTGTGTGTGTTACCCGTCATGACAAAGTAAAGCAAAAGTTATTATCTACATTCTTGCATTAAGAAAAAAAAACAAAAAACCAAAACTCAAAGAGTCAAGTAAAAGTAAGAAATTACCACAGGAAAATAAAAATGACTTGTATGTAAATTTTAATAAAACTAATATCATTGATATTTGTTATATTTAAATAAATAAAGATCTTTCTAAAACCGGATTTCTTGTTTTCTGTACAAGTTATATGATCTATAATTACACAATTCATTGGCATGATCACTTTCTTCCTTTCTCAGACTTATAAACATATCATACAAAGGTCAAGGGTCAAATACCAGAATGTAAATAAAAATGATGCTGCTTGATGATTATTAATAATGTGTAATAATAATTAACAGCAATATAATATCATTTACATTCTCATAAATGATTATTATATATTTTTTAAAGTAATTTAAAAAAACAACTTTTTACAATTAGATTAATAATACTAAAGCTGAATAGATGGAAAATATTTTTTTTTCTTAAAAAAACACTAAATATCTCTTTTTCTTTCAACATTTAGATCTAAAACTGTTTGTGTGTTGATTATTGTGTATTATTACAATGAAAATAATTTTTTCAGTGCGTAAAAACGAGTAAATTTTCTGTCATTATTCCATGAAGGTCTTGTGGAATCTCAACTTGTCTCATCTTCAGGCACAGCAAGCGGCTATTATTCCTCCTATGCATATACAACAGCACATAGCCCCCAAGAGGATGTATGTTGATGTTATCATCCAGAACGCAAAGTAGTAGCATGTAGGGTGACAATATATGCTGGAAGTTACAGGATCAGCAACCCAGTTACCATGTGTTCTATAGACCCAGACATTACCTAAAAGACAGAAATAAAATTAAAACACAAAAAATATATGTTAATACAGGATCTTGAAAATAAAACTAATTTAAAACCAGATGTAGCAGAATTTGCCTAAACAAAAACATCATTCAAACCAAAGATCTTCTCTTTCTCTCTCTCTTTTTTTTAATTGTTTTTGTTTTCAACAAGATTGATTACCAGTAATTAACAAAATGGCAATAAGGGTATTCCGAAGTAGTTCATTTGCAAACATGTTGAAAGCATGTTTTTGGTTTTCAAAAGCAACACTATAATTGTCTAACTTCTTCTGATCAGTGACTTACTTAATTTAGGCTTATACATTCAATCCTGTCAATACCAGAGCCATATAAGACCACCTGTAAGTTAGAGTCCATATGGGTCTATATACCCAGTTGGGCAATATAAAAAAATGTCTTTTAGATGAGTTCAACTGTACTTACTGTAGATCTAAAGGTTCAAGGTCTAATGAAAAACACTTGATATGTTATGTTGTAAGTGCTAATAATTTAGCAGAGAAATATAACATTTTTTCCAAACTCATTTTCATTGTGTTTAAGGGTTGGTCAGTTGGTTGAATATTGTTTTATTTTACATCAGCAATTTCTCAGCTATTTATCATGAAAGTTTTTATTCATCTCAAAGATGAATTCTAACTCAAGTTTGTGAGTGTGCAGATGTACTAGTGTGTACTTATGGCGACTTTTAGAGTACTATTACACACCTCTGCAATGAGAGTGTAACATTGTTTCAGTTCCATAACTTCCACATCTATGGATGGATTTTTATACAACTTAGTACAACTGTATATCAACATCAGACATTGTGTTGGATACCACATTTAGGTGTTCAGGGTACAAAGGTCAAGGTCACAAGGTTAGAAAATCTGAAGTGGGGTTAATTTGGCTCTCAAAAGACAGTTGTCCTAATCCTGTTTATAGTTTACGATATTTTACCTTTTAAGATCTAGGTTTCTTGTATATGGATGTGTTTGATGGTTAAGTAAAGGGACTGTTTAGCTAGATTATTAATGGAATTCCCCAGAGCTCCATGTGATACCTCATAGCGTTTGTACGAAAATTTTATTTCTATTGGCAATGAAATCATATAAAGCGATGTTTTTCGGAAATAAGAACGTTTTTTCGGAAATATTTGACGTAAAGGTTATCCATTTCATTGTCCACAACGTTAAGAGGTATTGATCACGTGGCATGCTGGCGGGTTCCATTCAAACTTGACACTCTAAATAAATTTTTACCTGCAATAAACCAGGCCATTAAGAAGCAGTTTAAGATCATATCAAATGGATTAGTTTTTGTGTTTTTATCTTCAGAAGATTCATCTCCATCCTTATCTTTGTCATTTTTAACTTTCTGACCCAGACTGGAAAGGTTTTTGACAAGGCCAAAACATCCTGCTACTATCAGATAGATAGGAATATATCGTTCAGCTGGGCAGTCATGAAGGTATATAGCTCCTGAAATAAATTTAAATAAAAGAATTATTTGTTATAAAATGTCATCTCATCCATTCTTGATGGTACATTACGGTACATAATACATTAGGGCTGCCATAATTCATTCAGATAACTGTTTATATTAAAACCTTGGATTCATTGCTAAAATTTGATGAGTGTGATTCTGGCATAAGAAAATAGTCTGGCAGTTAATCGAGTGGTTTTTAAAAAAAAAAAAAAAAAAAAAGGAAATTGATCATGGGAATTCAAAATACGATGGTGATAATTTGGGCGATAAGTTATCAAAAGGAGAATTACAACAAGGTTTTATTATCATTATCATTTACAGTTATAAAAAATGTTTTATTTATAAAGAAAATTAATGAAATTTAATGTCTCCTCATGCAGTTTGTCTAAACACAGGGCTAGCTAATATAGGGTATGTTCTAGTACAAATGCACTGGTATATGATTTGAGTCTTAAGCAAGTTCATACAAAGAAGAGTGGAGCAATGCTGTTTAATGTCCCAACTAGACTCTCATACTGTGACAGTCAACCTTGGGATGGTAAAGAAAACCAGCTTCCCAGAGAAAACCACTGACTAAGACAGTCAACCCTGGGATGGTAGAGGAAACCAGCTTCCCACAGAAAACCACTGACTTAGACAGTCAACCCTGGGATGGTAGAGGAAACTAGCTTCCCAGAGAAAACCACTGACTAAGACAGTCAACCCTGGGATGGTAGAGGAAACCAGCTTCCCAGAGAAAACCACTGACTAAGACAGTCAACCCTGGGATGGTAGAGGAAACCAGCTTTCCAGAGAAAACCACTGACTAAGACAGTCAACCCTGGGATGGTAGAGGAAACCAGCTTCCCAGAGAAAACCACTGACTAAGACAGTCAACCCTGGGATGGTAGAGGAAACCAGCTTTCCAGAGAAAACCACTGACTAAGACAGTCAACCCTGGGATGGTAGAGGAAACTAGCTTCCCAGAGAAAACCACTGACTTAGACAGTCAACCCTGGGATGGTAGAGGAAACTAGCTTCCCAGAGAAAACCACTGACTAAGACAGTCAACCCTGGGATGGTAGAGGAAACCAGCTTCCCAGAGAAAACCACTGACTGAGACAGTCAACCCTAGGATGGTAGAGGAAACCAGCTTCCCAGAGAAAACCAATGACTAAGACACTCAACCCTGGGATGGTAGAGGAAACCAGCTTCCCAGAGAAAACCACTGACAGACAGTCAACCCTGGGATGGTAGAGGAAACCAGCTTCGCAGAGAAAACCACTGACAGACAGTCAACCCTGTGATGGTAGAGGAAACCAGCTTCCCAGAGAAAACCACTGACAGACAGTCAACCCTGGGATGGTAGAGGAAACCAGCTTCCCAGAGAAAACCACTGACAGACAGTCAACCCTGGGATGGTAGAGGAAACCAGCTTCCCAGAGAAAACCACTGACAGACAGTCAACCCTGGGATGGTAGAGGAAACCAGCTTCGCAGAGAAAACCACTGACAGACAGTCAACCCTGTGATGGTAGAGGAAACCAGCTTCCCAGAGAAAACCACTGACAGACAGTCAACCCTGGGATGGTAGAGGAAACCAGCTTTCCAGAGAAAACCACTGACTAAGACAGTCAACCCTGTGATGGTAGAGGAAACCAGCTTACCAGAGAAAACCACTGACTTAGACAGTCAACCCTGTGATGGTAGAGGAAACCAGCTTCCCAGAGAAAACCACTGACAGACAGTCAACCCTGGGATGGTAGAGGAAACCAGCTTCCCAGAGAAAACCACTGACTGAGGCAGTCAACCCTGTGATGGTAGAGGAAACCAGCTTCCCAGAGAAAAACCACTGACTGAGACAGTCCAACCCTGGGATGGTAGAGGAAACCAGCTTCCCAGAGAAAACCACTGACTAGACAGTCAACCCTGGGATGGTAGAGGAAACCAGCTTACCCAGAGAAAACCACTGACTAGACAGTCAAACCCTGGGATGGTAGAGGAAACCAGCTTCCCAGAGAAAACCACTGACTAAGACAGTCAACCCTGGGATGGTAGAGGAAACCAGCTTCCCAGAGAAAACCACTGACTAGACAGTCAACCCTGGGATGGTAGAGGAAACCAGCTTCCCAGAGAAACCACTGACTGAGACAGTCAACCCTGGGATGGTAGAGGAAACCAGCTTCCCAGAGAAAACCACTGACTAGACAGTCAAACCCTGGGATGGTAGAGGAAACCAGCTTCCCAGAGAAAACCACTGACTAGACAGTCAACCCTGGAATGGTAGAGGAAACCAGCTTCCCAGAGAAAACCACTGACTAAGACAGTCAACCCTGGGATGGTAGAGGAACCAGCTTCCCAGAGAAAACCACTGACTAGACAGTCAACCCTGGGATGGTAGAGGAAACCAGCTTCCCAGAGAAAACCACTGACTTAGACAGTCAACCCTGGGATGGTAGAGGAAACCAGCTTCCCAGAGAAAACCACTGACTGAGACAGTCAACCCTGGGATGGTAGAGGAAACCAGCTTCCCAGAGAAAACCACTGACTTAGACAGTCAACCCTGGGATGGTAGAGGAAACCAGCTTCCCAGAGAAAACCACTGACTTAGACAGTCAACCCTGGGATGGTAGAGGAAACCAGCTTCCAAGAGAAAACCACTGACAGACAGTCAACCCTGGGATGGTAGAGGAAACCAGCTTCCCAGAGAAAACCACTGACTTAGAGAGTCAACCCTGGGACGGTGGAGGAAAACAGCTTCCCAGAGAAAACCACTGACAGACAGTCAACCCTGGGACGGTGGAGGAAAACAGCTTCCCAGAGAAAACCACTGACAGACAGTCAACCCTGTGATGGTAGAGGAAACCAGCTTCCCAGAGAAAACCACTGACAGACAGTCAACCCTGTGATGGTAGAGTAAACCAGCTTCCCAGAGAAAACCACTGACAGACAGTCAACCCTGTGATGGTAGAGGAAACCAGCTTTCCAGAGAAAACCACTGACTAAGACAGTCAACCCTGGGATGGTAGAGGAAACCAGCTTTCCAGAGAAAACCACTGACTGAGACAGTCAACCCTGGGATGGTAGAGGAAACCAGCTTCCCAGAGAAAACCACTGACTTAGACAGTCAACCCTGGGATGGTAGAGGAAACCAGCTTCCCAGAGAAAACCACTGACTTAGACAGTCAACCCTGGGATGGTAGAGGAAACCAGCTTCCAAGAGAAAACCACTGACAGACAGTCAACCCTGGGATGGTAGAGGAAACCAGCTTCCCAGAGAAAACCACTGACTGAGAGAGTCAACCCTGGGATGGTGGAGGAAACCAGCTTCCCAGAGAAAACCACTGACAGACAGTCAACCCTGTGATGGTAGAGGAAACCAGCTTCCCAGAGAAAACCACTGACAGACAGTCAACCCTGGGATGGTAGAGTAAACCAGCTTCCCAGAGAAAACCACTGACTAAGACAGTCAACCCTGTGATGGTAGAGGAAACCAGCTTTCCAGAGAAAACCACTGACTAAGACAGTCAACCCTGGGATGGTAGAGGAAACCAGCTTTCCAGAGAAAACCACTGACTGAGACAGTCAACCCTGGGATGGTAGAGGAAACCAGCTTCCCAGAGAAAACCACTGACAGACAGTCAACGCTGGGATGGTAGAGGAAACCAGCTTCCCAGAGAAAACCACTGACTAAGACACTCAACCCTGGGATGGTAGAGGAAACCAGCTTCCCAGAGAAAACCACTGACAGACAGTCAACCCTGGGATGGTAGAGGAAACCAGCTTCCCAGAGAAAACCACTGACAAACAGTCAACCCTGGGATGGTAGAGGAAACCAGCTTTCCAGAGAAAACCACTGACTAAGACACTCAACCCTGGGATGGTAGAGGAAACCAGCTTTCCAGAGAAAACCACTGACTAAGACAGTCAACCCTGGGATGGTAGAGGAAACCAGCTTCCCAGAGAAAACCACTGACTGAGACAGTCAACCCTGTGATGGTAGAGGAAACCAGCTTCCCAGAGAAAACCACTGACAGACAGTCAACTCTGTGATGGTAGAGGAAACTAGCTTCCCAGAGAAAACCACTGACAGTCAACCCTGGGATGGTAGAGGAAACCAGCTTCCCAGAGAAAACCACTGACTAAGACAGTCAACCCTGGGATGGTAGAGGAAACCAGCTTCCCAGAGAAAACCACTGACTAAGACAGTCAACCCTGGGATGGTAGAGGAAACCAGCTTCCCAGAGAAAACCACTGACAGACAGTCAACCCTGTGATGGTAGAGGAAACCAGCTTCCCAGAGAAAACCACTGACAGACAGTCAACCCTGTGATGGTAGAGGAAACTAGCTTCCCAGAGAAAACCACTGACTAAGACAGTCAACCCTGGGATGGTAGAGGAAACTAGCTTCCCAGAGAAAACCACTGACTGAGACAGTCAACCCTGGGATGGTAGAGGAAACCAGCTTTCCAGAGAAAACCACTGACAGACAGTCAACCCTGTGATGGTAGAGGAAACCAGCTTTCCAGAGAAAACCACTGACTAAGACACTCAACCCTGGGATGGTAGAGGAAACCAGCTTTCCAGAGAAAACCACTGACTAAGACAGTCAACCCTGGGATGGTAGAAGAAACCAGCTTTCCAGAGAAAACCACTGACTGAGACAGTCAACCCTGGGATGGTAGAGGAAACCAGCTTTCCAGAGAAAACCACTGACAGACAGTCAACCCTGTGATGGTAGAGGAAACCAGCTTCCCAGAGAAAACCACTGACTAAGACACTCAACCCTGGGATGGTAGAGGAAACCAGCTTCCCAGAGAAAACCACTGACTAAGACACTCAACCCTGGGATGGTAGAGGAAACCAGCTTTCCAGAGAAAACCACTGACTTAGACAGTCAACCCTGGGATGGTAGAGGAAACCAGCTTTCCAGAAAAAACCACTGACTAAGACAGTCAACCCTGGGATGGTAGAGGAAACCAGCTTTCCAGAGAAAACCACTGACTAAGACAGTCAACCCTGGGATGGTAGAGGAAACCAGCTTTCCAGAGAAAACCACTGACTGAGACAGTCAACCCTGGGATGGTAGAGGAAACCAGCTTCCCAGAGAAAACCACTGACAGTCAGTCAACCCTGGGATGGTAGAGGAAACCAGCTTCCCAGAGAAAACCACTGACTAAGACACTCAACCCTGGGATGGTAGAGGAAACCAGCTTTCCAGAGAAAACCACTGACTGAGACAGTCAACCCTGGGATGGTAGAGGAAACCAGCTTTCCAGAGAAAACCACTGACTAAGACAGTCAACCCTGGGATGGTAGAGGAAACCAGCTTTCCAGAGAAAACCACTGACTAAGACACTCAACCCTGGGATGGTAGAGGAAACCAGCTTTCCAGAGAAAACCACTGACTAAGACAGTCAACCCTGGGATGGTAGAGGAAACCAGCTTCCCAGAGAAAACCACTGACAGACAGTCAACCCTGGGATGGTAGAGGAAACCAGCTTCCCAGAGAAAACCACTGACTAAGACAGTCAACCCTGGGATGGTAGAGGAAACCAGCTTTCCAGAGAAAACCACTGACTAAGACAGTCAACCCTGGGATGGTAGAGGAAACCAGCTTCCCAGAGAAAACCACTGACTGAGACAGTCAACCCTGTGATGGTAGAGGAAACCAGCTTCCCAGAGAAAACCACTGACAGACAGTCAACTCTGTGATGGTAGAGGAAACTAGCTTCCCAGAGAAAACCACTGACAGTCAACCCTGGGATGGTAGAGGAAACCAGCTTCCCAGAGAAAACCACTGACTAAGACAGTCAACCCTGGGATGGTAGAGGAAACCAGCTTCCCAGAGAAAACCACTGACTAAGACAGTCAACCCTGGGATGGTAGAGGAAACCAGCTTCCCAGAGAAAACCACTGACAGACAGTCAACCCTGTGATGGTAGAGGAAACCAGCTTCCCAGAGAAAACCACTGACAGACAGTCAACCCTGTGATGGTAGAGGAAACTAGCTTCCCAGAGAAAACCACTGACTAAGACAGTCAACCCTGGGATGGTAGAGGAAACTAGCTTCCCAGAGA
Organism: Tegillarca granosa; assembly: GCA_029721355.1. NCBI lineage: Eukaryota > Metazoa > Mollusca > Bivalvia > Arcoida > Arcidae > Tegillarca > Tegillarca granosa. Next base: position 4,374,904 of record CM056604.1, on the reverse strand, counting down.
AAACCACTGACTGAGACAGTCAACCCTGGGATGGTAGAGGAAACCAGCTTTCCAGAGAAAACCACTGACAGACAGTCAACCCTGTGATGGTAGAGGAAACCAGCTTTCCAGAGAAAACCACTGACTAAGACACTCAACCCTGGGATGGTAGAGGAAACCAGCTTTCCAGAGAAAACCACTGACTAAGACAGTCAACCCTGGGATGGTAGAAGAAACCAGCTTTCCAGAGAAAACCACTGACTGAGACAGTCAACCCTGGGATGGTAGAGGAAACCAGCTTTCCAGAGAAAACCACTGACAGACAGTCAACCCTGTGATGGTAGAGGAAACCAGCTTCCCAGAGAAAACCACTGACTAAGACACTCAACCCTGGGATGGTAGAGGAAACCAGCTTCCCAGAGAAAACCACTGACTAAGACACTCAACCCTGGGATGGTAGAGGAAACCAGCTTTCCAGAGAAAACCACTGACTTAGACAGTCAACCCTGGGATGGTAGAGGAAACCAGCTTTCCAGAAAAAACCACTGACTAAGACAGTCAACCCTGGGATGGTAGAGGAAACCAGCTTTCCAGAGAAAACCACTGACTAAGACAGTCAACCCTGGGATGGTAGAGGAAACCAGCTTTCCAGAGAAAACCACTGACTGAGACAGTCAACCCTGGGATGGTAGAGGAAACCAGCTTCCCAGAGAAAACCACTGACAGTCAGTCAACCCTGGGATGGTAGAGGAAACCAGCTTCCCAGAGAAAACCACTGACTAAGACACTCAACCCTGGGATGGTAGAGGAAACCAGCTTTCCAGAGAAAACCACTGACTGAGACAGTCAACCCTGGGATGGTAGAGGAAACCAGCTTTCCAGAGAAAACCACTGACTAAGACAGTCAACCCTGGGATGGTAGAGGAAACCAGCTTTCCAGAGAAAACCACTGACTAAGACACTCAACCCTGGGATGGTAGAGGAAACCAGCTTTCCAGAGAAAACCACTGACTAAGACAGTCAACCCTGGGATGGTAGAGGAAACCAGCTTCCCAGAGAAAACCACTGACAGACAGTCAACCCTGGGATGGTAGAGGAAACCAGCTTCCCAGAGAAAACCACTGACTAAGACAGTCAACCCTGGGATGGTAGAGGAAACCAGCTTTCCAGAGAAAACCACTGACTAAGACAGTCAACCCTGGGATGGTAGAGGAAACCAGCTTCCCAGAGAAAACCACTGACTAAGACAGTCAACCCTGGGATGGTAGAGGAAACCAGCTTCCCAGAGAAAACCACTGACTAAGACAGTCAACCCTGTGATGGTAGAGGAAACCAGCTTCCCAGAGAAAACCACTGACTAAGACAGTCAACCCTGGGATGGTAGAGGAAACCAGCTTCCCAGAGAAAACCACTGACTAAGACAGTCAACCCTGGGATGGTAGAGGAAACCAGCTTCCCAGAGAAAACCACTGACTAAGACAGTCAACCCTGTGATGGTAGAGGAAACCAGCTTCCCAGAGAAAACCACTGACTAAGACAGTCAACCCTGGGATGGTAGAGAAAACCAGCTTCCCAGAGAAAACCACTGACTGAGACAGTCAACCCTGGGATGGTAGAGGAAACCACTGACCTTTGGCAAGTGAACTGACAAACTATTATCTGCCCAAGCAAGATTTAGACCTAGGTGGTGAGCGGTTTTGAGTTCTCTTGGATGTGCTTTGGACCATTTTGCAACCAAAGCCTTTGTCACTGTATAACTTATCACTAAGAAGAGTGACATTAATCAGCCCACCAAAAAGGAACCATTGAAATTTATAGGTTCAAGTCAATTAAAAACTTTGCCGCGTCTACTACACCAAGATATTCACTCCAAATACTGAAATATGTATGCTAGTTAAACTTACCTATGACAATCATAGAAATTGGTATTGCCAAGAACACACCAAGACATATTGTGCAGCCAACTGATAAAAAATAAAAATAAAAACAAAATTAAATCAACAATACATCAATACATTTTGTACATGTATTTATCATTGAGGTGATAATCATCTTTTGACATAACATTATAATCATTTTCTCTTTTTTCAAGCATTTTGATTGCTCAGATATTTTCTTTTAACTAAAGAAATTGACAACATAACACCATCATTCAATTCTCTGATAATTCAAACATTTTGATTGGTCAGATCTTTTCTGTTTCCATTGCATGACAGACATCGACAACATAACATCATAATTTAATTCTCTGCTCTTTCAAGAATTTTGATTGGTCAGACATTTTCTTTTAACTTTTCTTGAAAGACACTGACAGCATAACATCATCATTCAATTCTCTGATAATTCAAGCATTTTGATTGGTCAGATCTTTTCTATTTCCATTGCATGACAGACATCAACAACAAAACATCATAATTCAATTCTCTGCTGTTTCAAGAATTTTGATTGGTCAGACATTTTCTTTTAACTTTTCTTGAAAGACACTGACAACATAACATCATCATTCAATTCTCTGATAATTCAAGCATTTTGATTGGTCAGATCTTTTCTGTTACCATTACATGAAAGACAAAGACAACTCAACAACATAATTCAAATCTCCACTGTTTCAAGCATTTAGATTGGTCAGATTTTTTCTATAATCTTTGCACGAAAGGCATTGACACTTTAAGTCATTTTGACATGGATGAGAATCTTACATTTGTATTCCTGTGTCAAAGCGATGTTAATTTTATTTTTTTTTATTAAATTTGTAAATGTATTAACTGATCCATCTGTTTAGTTATGATATTTTTAATTTGGTTTTAAGAATTTTTTTCCTTATGAAATGAAATAAAAGAATCACATAATTTGCACATGATTTGTGAATTATGCAATGTACTTTATGTCTTATTCTTTCAATTTTTGTAATATTGCCTGACCAGGTTGGTCACAGTCAACAGTTTCTTTACAGTTAAAACTACTATATAAGCTTACCTGTTCCCAGTATTATTCCTGTCACTGCCTTCACACACGAAACCTTACTATCAGAGTTTTGCTTAGCAGCTTTGACACGTCCAAACAAGGACTCATAGGAAGGTGGTGGATCTGGAAAATAAAAAACCTTAATATTTTGCTTAACCAAAAAAACAAACATCATTGTTGTAACCAAATAAATTCAAAACAAAGTGTCTTTGTACATGTAATAAACAATCAAATCAACATATCGTCATTATAAACATTCAAAAAATCAGACAATTTTTTTTTGAAAGTCAATTTTGGTAAGCATCCCCATTTCAATATATTCACATACTCTTAATATTGTGTTGTGGAATGATAATAACTGTAAATGCAAGTGAAATATACAAAAATAAAATCTTTGCAACAGTGTTATTTTTCCCCCATCTTGTTTCTCTTTTGAAATTTAGCAAAAATTTTTAAAAAAATCAACATATGAAATCAAAATGAGAATTCAGAAATTTGTAGCTGAATGGCATAATAAAAAGAGACCTAGAACTTAGAGCATTTCTCAATAAAGAAAACAAGAAATCAAACAAAGGCAACTAAGACAGCAGACTGAGTGATGTAAAACACACATGAGAGAGAAAGAGAGAGAGAGAGAGAGAGAGTGAGTGATAGTATACTTACCAGACCGAATGACTGAGGATGGATCTGTATATGCTGGTGGTGGCTGTCCAGAATTAACTGGAGTTTCATAATTTGGCTGGTAATCTGGAGGAGGACCCTGAAAAATAAAGAAAGAAAAGTAAAAATTAATGCAACACAACCTCCTGCAACCCATTTCTCTTTAACATGCTGGTATATAATAAGAATAGAAGTTAAAGCCTGAAAATCTAAACTACATCTACTTCTGAAGCAAAGGAGAATAATAGTTTTCTTACCCTTATTAATGCAACACCAATGTGTTCCCCCATCAATGCAACACCTAATGTGTCCCCATCAATGGAACAACTGAATGTGTCCACCCATCAATGTGTAACACCAATGTGTCCCCCCATCAATGCAACACTTATGTGTTCCCTTATCAATGCAACACAAATGTGTTCCCTCATCAATGCAACACTAATGTGTTCCCTCATCAAGCAACGCTAATGTGTTCCCTCATAACTGCAACATTTATGTGTTCCCTTATCAATGAATCACCAATGTGTTGTTTAATGGAACTGTCACATCCCAGTTTGGTACCTAGCTTGTGCTAATACACTGAGGAAAATTGATGATTCTTCTAAACATGATTTGGGAAAAATAGATATATATATATATATATTTATATTGCTTAGAGAAAGCTTAGGTTTGTTATAAGTCTAGTGCTTACCCTGAGTCAGAGGCAACTATAAGAACAAGACACTGACTGTGAGTGTGGACTGGGTATCAGCCATTACAAGGCTAACATCTAGCATTTCTGCTGGTACCCTTTTGATTAGCTGGATGGACTGGAGCAATATGTCTTAAATGTCTTACTCTAGAACATATCATACCATCTGTTTACATGTAGGGATAACTGTCTCAGTGGCTTAGTGATAGATTGTCCACTTAGAGATTGGCAGGTCGTGAATTTTGGACAAAAGTCACAGATACATTTTAATAATAATCTGCAGATCTGAAGCCAATTCATGGAGATTGGATTGGATTGGATTAATGTTTTGCGCAAATACAAGATTCTTTCACTTATATCAAGATATTGAAACAGTCAGTTCTGGGATGGTACAAGAAACCAGATTTCTCTGATAAAACCAACAAATTCAAAAAGCAAACCAACAAACTTTCTCACACTAGAATCTGCAAGAAGGGAATTTTAACCAAGGAGATATGAGGCACTATTTTTTCAAAAGTACACATTTAAGACAACTCGGTCACAACTCCCAAAGAGATTTGGTACAAAACCAGTACAGGTCATTATACTTGTTAATCATATTACAACTGTAAGTACTTACTGGTATTTTAAGTAGATCAGTCACTTCAATCACATTAGCTGAGTTAAATAATTTTTGAAATGGGCCCTGTATAAAGTAGATTCCATAATTGAACCTGTCTTAACCCAAACAACTTTGAGACAAACATTTTTTTCAGATTTGATTTTACACAAAATTCTTTAATAAACAGTGTAGTATAAACATAAAGACTAAACAAAACATTGAAGTTTAGAAGTCTGTAAATCTTGTATTAGGACCAACATGGGAACTAAGAAATATATAAATCTGTATTAGGACCAACATGGGAACTAAGAAATATGTAAATCTTGTATTAGGACCAACATGGGAACTAAGAAATATATAAATCTGTATTAGGACCAACATGGGAACTAAGAAATATGTAAATCTTGTATTAGGATCAACATGGGAACTAAGAAATATATAAATCTGTATTAGGACCAACATGGGAACTAAGAAATATATAAATCTGTATTAGGACCAACATGGGAACTAAGAAATATATAAATCTGTATTAGGACCAACATGGGAACTAAGAAATATATAAATCTTGTATTAGGACCAACATTGGAACTAAGAAATATAAGAGGAAAACTAATAGTTGATGATAATAAATTGGTTAACCAAAGACAGAGACGAAAAGAAATATCAACTACGGACTGTTCTATAGCATTGGTGACACAGACCATTAAACAGAAAAAAATATATGTCTGACATATTTTTTAAAAAATCAATAGTTGCACAAAATTGCAACTTTTGCAACCAAGCTTAACGTTAAATTTTATGTTGACATAAAAGTACAGAATGTTTTAATTACAAGATTTCTTTAAAATCAAACAAGAATGGATATTAGACTAGGAATTCCTTGGCTTAAAGATCTCAAACTTATATCTAGTAAATGAATGCTTACAAAAGCAAAATCTGTATTAGGTCCAACATGGGAACTAAGAAATACATGTATATAAATCTTGTATTAGGACAAACATGGGAACTAAGAAATATGTAAATCTTGTATTAGGACCAACATGGGAACTAAGAAATATATAAATCTTGTATTAGGATCAACATGGGAACTAAGAAATATATAAATCTTGTATTACGACCACCATGGGAACTAATAAATATGTAAATCTTGTATTAGGACCACCATGGAAACTAAAAAAATATGTAAATCTTGTATAAGGACCACTGTGGGAACTAAGAAATATGTAAATCTTGTATAAGGACCACCATGGAACTAAGAAAAATGTAAATCTTGTTTAAGGACCACCATGGGAACTAAGAAATATATAAATGCTGTATAAGGTCCAACATGGGAACTAAGAAATATATAAATCTTGTATAAGGACCAACATGGGAACTAAGAAATATGTAAATCTAATGTTTAAGGACCACCATGGGAACTAAGAAATATATAAATCTTGTATTACGACCAACATGGGAACTAAGAAATATGTAAATCTTGTATAAGGACCACCATGGGAACTGAGTAATATGACCATAACAGACAGATGGTCTTTCTTGGGAGGGTTCCACTATAGCAGGTATTACTGCTACAGATGATACTGATTCCTGATATATCTATAAAAAATTAAGCTCAAATTGATTGTAGAAATAATTTTTTTGCTGGAAAAATTGCCTTAATGGCTCAATTGTATAGCATCTGTCTCAAGAGCAAAAGGTTCTGTTTTTTAATTTACACATGTACATAAGACTTAAAATTTTCTATACGGTACTGCATCACACTTTAGTGCTTAGCATAAAGAGTGCAGAGTATTGACTAGTAAACCCAGTGTCAGGATAAACTGCATCACACTTTAGTGCTTAGCATAAAAAGTGCAGAGTATTGACTAGTTAACCCAGTGTCAGGATATACTGCATCACACTCTAGTGCTTAACATAAAAAGTGCAGAGTATTGACTGGTTAACTCAGTGTCAGGATAAACTGCATCACACTTTAGTGCTTAGCATAAAAAGTGCAGAGTATTGACTAGTTAACCCAGTGTCAGGATAAACTGCATCACACTTTAGTGCTTAGCATAAAAAGTGCAGAGTATTGACTAGTTAACCCAGTGTCAGGATATACTGCATCACACTCTAGTGCTTAACATAAAGAGTGCAGAGTATTGACTAGTTAACCCAGTGTCTAGATATACTGCATCACACTCTAGTGCTTAACATAAAGAGTGCAGAGTATTGACTTGTTAACCCAGTGTCAGGATATACTGCATCACACTCTAGTGCTTAACATAAAGAGTGCAGAGTATTTACTGGTTAACCCAGTGTCAGGATATACTGCATCACAATCTAGTGCTTAACATAAAGAGTGTAGAGTATTTACTGGTTAACCCAGTGTCAGGATATACTGCATCACACTCTAGTGCTCAACATAAAGAGTGTAGAGTATTTACTGGTTAACCCAGTGTCAGGATATATTGCATCACACTCTAGTGCTTAACATAAAGAGTGCAGAGTATTGACTAGTTAACCCAGTGTCAGGATATACTGCATCACACTCTAGTGCTTAACATAAAGAGTGCAGAGTATTGACTAGTTAACCCTGTGTCAGGATATACTGCATCACACTCTAGTGCTTAACATAAAGAGTGCAGAGTATTGACTAGTTAACCCTGTGTCAGGATATACTGCATCACACTCTAGTGCTTAACATAAAGAGTGCAGAGTATTGACTAGTTAACCCAGTGTCAGGATTACTGTATCACACTCTAGTGCTTAACATAAAGAGTGCAGAGTATTGACTAGTTAACCCAGTGTCAGAATATACTGCATCACACTCTAGTGCTTAACATAAAGAGTGCAGAGTATTGACTAGTTAACCCAGTGTCAGGATATACTGCATCACACTCTAGTACTTAACATAAAGAGTGCAGAGTATTGACTAGTTAACCCAGTGTCAGGATATACTGCATCACACTCTAGTGCTTAACATAAAGAGTGCAGCATATTGATTTGTTAACCCAGTGTCAGGATATACTGCATCACACTCTAGTGCTTAACATAAAGAGTGCAGAGTATTTACTGGTTAACCCAGTGTCAGGATATACTGCATCACACTCTAGTGCTTAACATAAAGAGTGCAGAGTATTTGCTGGTTAACCTAGTATCAGGATATACTGCATCACACTCTAGTGTTTAACATAAAGAGTGCAGAGTATTGACTAGTTAACCCAGTGCCAGGATAATGTGACTGACTTTCTTACAGGTCAGACTCTGAGAGCTCACATGTTTATGTCACCATGAGTGTGTACCCATACAAGACACTGACCGTTTTAACACACTGACACATCTCATGCATACACCAACTTGATTCTAGATTAATAAACTCGCTTTCATCACCAACAGTCCAAAAGTTGATCAGGCATTACAGCTAAGAAAAACCAATTTTAAGGAAAATTTTTAAGTTTGAACATTACCTTCATCTCTAATAAGAAAGTTTTATGATATAAAAATAATGTTCATTCTTATAAAATAAATAATTTTTTACAAAAAAAGAATATATATGTGACCGTGCCTGGGAAAATGGGTCCAGATGCGCAAAAATCACATTTTCATATTTTTGCATTTTTCGAAAGCATTAAGACTCAATAACATATCCTGAAAATTTGAGATGAATATTTCAACTATTTCTAAAGTTATGAACGATTAAATATCCTCTTATTTTACCCAAAAAATAAATACATGTAGTAAAATTGCGATTTTACGTTTTAACGTCTTGAAAAATACACAAAAATTCTGCAACTTAAACATGACCTAAATCTTAATTCTGTTGTTATGCATTTGCGATAAAAATGAAACTACAACCCCTTATTTTTGTATTTGAATAAATCAAATTTATTATATTTTTTTATTTCTTAACCACAAATCTGTTACTATGGTAACTGTAAAATGAGGTATGAGGTGAAAAAATGCAAAATATCAGAATTTATACGTAATTATAACCTAACAGTTTAAATTATAAAGCTGACAATTTTTTTTATGATCTAATGTCTGTACTCAAATTTTTGTTCATGAATTGCATATTTAAGCTTAAAAATAATTGATGTTTATGCTATATTGGAATTTATTGACCGGTTGTTTTTGAGAAATTTGGTTACAACATATTACAGATACAAGTACAATTTATCAATGATGAAATATATGACACTGGAAAAAATTGGACTAGAAGTTATGAAGAAAATAAAAAAAAACTATATAAGTAGCAATAAGTCAAGTGTAAATTATAACCAAATTTATTTTATTTAGTTGTTTATTTTTTTATTGATTATTTTTTATAAAGATGACTATATATATATATATATATATATATATATATATATATATATATATATATATATACATGACCTAACTAAAAAACCCTTTGGAAATACACATGGCCATAGGCTTATGTAACGAATAACATTTTAATTCATCAAAGATAAATGGCTAGTTATATCACATTCTTTTTACACAGAAACAAAATGCACCAAAATCATACATTATAATTTTTAGTTGGACTCAATACTAAATGATGACCAACAGTTATAGTTCAGAAACGAGTGGCACAATTAATAATGTGTATATTCGGGGTGTCTTTATATTGCTACAATATTATTATTTCATCTTATATTAACTAGAACTGTCACTAAAGGAGACTAATACCCCCGCTCCCAATTGTTGGTGGAGAAATTTGATCCTGGGTGATGGGTTCTTAAGATGCTTGTCATCTATGCATAGTTTCGGAAAAATGATACAACATAATTAAATAAACCTCTGGACGAATTGTATGTATGGCCAAATTGTACGTGTGAAAAATTCTAAGTTGGAAATGGAAATAAACCACAAAATTCATCCGACCAAACTGATAGTTGCGGGTGAACAGGTTTTAATGATGCCTAACATCTATGCATAGTTTAAGAAAAATTGGATCATACGTAACTGAATTAAACTCCAGAAAAATTGTGTCTACAGATGTACAGACAGACGGACGGATGGACATACTGACAGACAAGGAGATTCGAATACACATCCTTACTTCGTTGCGGGGCTGGGGGTATAATAAACTGGCGGTGCAACAACAACTCAGCGTCGCAATGAACTAGCGCCTAAAATTCATCCCTTGTGCACTTCTGCATTGCTTCATGTTTACACCAGGGACAGACATTTGATTTTAACCGACTTTTGGCACCCCCCGACATAAAAAAACTTAATATCAACAAAAATGCTTAAATCTAATCATAATTTTAACAACGGATGTTCGTCCCGTAATTTTTTTTTTTTTTTAAATTATAGTCTTTTAATCTCAAACACATCAGCGTAATGCAAACAAAAACTGATTAACAAGGCATAAAAAAAATCATTTATTTAATTATACGAGATTCAAAAATTGCAACAATAAATCGCACCACCATCAATTCTCAAAATCAACTGCATGAATCATTACATGTGGAAATTCATAAATAATGATAAACTCGTTACAAACACATTCAATAGTGAGTATGTCTTTCCCTGGCACCAATAACAGTTCTACATCGACGTCTTGTTCAGGTTCAAATTGTGGAAGTGTGTCTCATTCTTCAATAAGCACATCTTTAAGCTCTTGAAGAGTTCTTGATTAGATATCACTCAATGAAATATCGTTTTGCAATTCATCTGGGTATCTGTTAATAGTCTTTTTAACCTTATTTGAGGCATATTTAAAAAATTAATTTGATTAAAATTTCATTAATCTGACAATTTGAACCAAAGTGGGTTTCAGTACAACTAGTGGCACTCAGAAAATCACGGGTGTATTAGTTCACACTGAAACTGTTTTCACACATGACTTATCAAATCAATTTACACGGAAACAGTAGCATATTGGTTACTAAGTTTTATTTATGTTTTTGTGCCAAACCAATATTTTTTTTGTTCTTTCTTTTTTTTTTTTTTTTTTTTTTTTTTTTTTTGAAAAATAAAATAAAATAATTTTAAAATAAAGAATTGATCCTTAGAAATTTTGAGTAGTATATTTTGCCAAACTTTGATTCTTTAATATCAGAATCCTCCTACCCGATGTCAGTTATGTTTTACGGGCTTTTTAAAATTTATTAGCATTATTCTTTTAATCAAAATCTATGACCATGTAAAAGTGTGCGCCGTTGTTGAATTTTTCCGGAAGAGAAGATGATCTCGGGGCATGCATATTTATTTTGTAATTTTCTTACCTGATCTACGAGAAACGATTTTAAATGGAACAAAGTTTAATATTTAATGAGAGAAGAAGAAAATTTTCATCTAAAAATATATACTTGGCAAGAGCAAACGCGACCGAGAACAAACACTTTTACTAGAGTCCTCGTTGTTGTTCTTTGTCGATAATGTGCGTATTAATTTGCGCTACTTTCATCATTTTGTTTCAATAACTTGGAAAGCTAGATCTGATGTGCTTAAACTTTTTTAAGCAAAAAAACATAAATAAATAAAAAATAAATTAATTAAATAAAAAAGACAGATTTTTTATATCGTCACAACAAAAATTAAAACTAAGATGATTGTTTTAAATATGAAAAAAGATTTGTTAAATACTTGGAGAGTGACGAAATATTTTTATTCTGACTACTAAAATTTTGTTTGAAAAAATATTTATTAATATAAAATAATGAAAATTGAAAATTCATTGTCTAGTTTTCAGATTTTATATCGATAAGAATTTTAAAAGGTTTTGGTAATTGTTTTCTCCAAAAAAAAAAAAAATAAAAAAAAAATAAATAAATAAAATTGTTTCTACAAAACGCTAAAATAAATAAATAAACAAATAAATAAATAAATAAATAAATAAATAAATAAATAAATAAATAAATAAACAAACAAATAAATAAATAAATAAATAAAATCTGTAGATGTTTGATAAATCTGTTTGTAAGTGCATTTGATTTAAAGTACATGGACATATCGTGCAACCGGCGGTCTAATTATTGACCCATGTCTGGTTTCGTCGTACGGACGCAATAGAAGACAGTTTAAAAGCGGTCCTCAAACTCTAGATCATCGTACACAAACATTTTTCTCTCTCGATTTAGGCCCAGAGGAGTTCCAGCTCCTGTAGGACTATACCTATTTGAATATTGATATCCTTTTTAAAATATCAAACAATATAAACCATTACGTTTTTGTACAACATTGATTTTACCAATAATTAAGGTATGTGAATCCTCGTTTTACAATTGTATTAGTTTGTAGACTTTTCCGTGTAGAAATGTAGAACTACAGTAGGGAAATCTTCTTCCCTCATGTAAATAACAACTCGGATCTTTAGAATATTTATGCGTGTTTCTTGCATCTAAAACGCGAAGAGAGAGAGAGAGAGAGAGAGAGAGAGAGAGAGAGAGAGAGAGAGAGAGAGAGTTATTTTTAAGTATGACTTACTTCATTTATGTTTACATATTTGCGCAAATTAATTTAAATTTCAAAATCTAAAAATATGTATTTAAAAAAAAACCTTACGATTAATGCAGCGGAAAATACATGATTTGCATTTGATATTTAAACCAATTTTTTTATTAATCATCAAACACGAAAGGACCGTATGGAAATGGGAAACGGGAAATGTTTTACTTCTATACGACACGGAAAATAAAGTGTAAATATGTGTACAAATTCATAATTTTCACTACAAATATAGATATCCTATTATTGTCAAAGTCTACAATTTAGTACATGTATACATAAAGCATAAATTGTTTAAACACGTGGTTTGGGTTGCACAATATGTTTTGTGGTTAAGCTCCGAAAAAAAATTCAAAACAAGGTGCGCAATTTGCTGACGTCGATCTTTCGAACCTATTTTCTCAGTTTGACGTCATAGCGCAACTGGACCGATTTTCCCAGTCACGGTCACATATTATACATACCATTGTGTTCCTTAAACCCTTTAGGACTTATTAAATGTCTTAACTTATTAAAATGGCATTTATATTAATATACTTTTGTAAACCATATCATTCCAATTTATATAATCCAATAGTTTTAAACCATACCAACCATGACCACAAAATTTTAAACAGATGATATCGTTTCCTTTAACAATTTGAATTAGAAGGACCAAATTTTGGAATAACTGTGAGGTACCTGAAGGAAATCAAAAATACTTTAAAAATCAAAACTTGAAATATATAGTTGTTCATTTGTCATTGTTTGCATTTTTTTGTATAACCGATTGATGTTAATCTCAGCCTACACAATTCGAATGAGAAAGAACAAATTGTGGATTAAATCAAGGGGGTCTCAAAAGGGGGAAGAGCAAATATTGGAATGAGTTAAAGGGGTCTCAAAAGGTGTAGACCAAATTTTGGATTTAATCAAAGGGGTCTAAATAGGGGGAAGAGCAAATATTGGAAAGAGTTAAAGGTACCTCAAAGGGTGTAGACCAAATTTTGGATTAAATCAAAGGGGTCTCAAAAGGGGGAAGAGCAAATATTGGAATGAGTTAAAGGGGTCTCAAAGGGTGTAGACCAAATTTTGGATTAAATCAAAGGGGTCTCAAAAGGGGGAAGAGCAAATATTGGAATGAGTTAAAGGGGTCTCAAAAGGTGTAGACCAAATTTTGGATTTAATCAAAGGGGTCAAAATAGGGGGAAGAGCAAATATTGGAAAGAGTTAAAGGTACCTCAAAGGGTGTAGACCAAATTTTGGATTAAATCAAAGGGGTCTCAAAAGGGGGAAGAGCAAATATTGGAATGAGTTAAAGGTACCTCAAAGGGTGTAGACCAAATTTTGGATTAAATCAAAGGGGTCTCAAAAGGGGGAAGAGCAAATATTGGAATGAGTTAAAGGTACCTCAAAGGGTGTAGACCAAATTCTGAAATAAGTTGAAGGTACCTCCAAAAGATTTGGAGCTGACAAAAATTAAGTTAAAAGTGTACAAAAGGAGCAAACCAATTTTTTTAAAAAGTTGAAAGTACATGTACTTCATAGAGTGTGGACAAAATTTTGAAATAATCTGAAGTTATGAAAGGACAACAATGGGTGTTTAACACAGCTTTTTATTTAAATTTGTATTTTGTGTTCATATTGTGATGATGTTTTCCTGAACAATATTATTAACTAAAAAAAAAAAACAGTAAGAGGCACACCAAAGGTGTAGTTTAGTATGCATGCAAGACCTATAATATATGTGCACCATATAAAATAGAAATGTCGTTGATGTGCACCATGTAAAGTACATTTGTACGTATAGTACATACACATAGATAAAACTTTCATTTCTCTTATTTAAATTTTTTTATATATACAAACCCCTTTTATCTATTATTCCAGAATAAAACAAAATATTAATTTGTAGTTATGACATCACCAGGTTCATAATTTGACCGAAAATATAAAAATACACCTGCATTTTTGACATTGTATATGAATAAAATAGGCTAATTCTAAATGAAAAATTCATGGTCATTTGTATAATTGTGTGTGGAGGGGGGGGGGGGGTGGTTATGTTGTGTATTTGTGTGTTATTTTTTAACTTTAAAGGTGTGTTTATTTATATACAGTTTATTAGATTTTTTTTTTTTTAAAGATCGGATACCCTATATAGATAGATATCTATATAATGAAACTAACATAATACCTAATAGTTTCAAAAATAAAATCAAAATCAATGTACTGATAGTCTCCAGTAACTGGTTCTTTACAGAAATATCATGTGTTGTTTTATCATGTCTGTTCAATAACTGACCCACTTAAAGCTAGAAAGTAAATACAAGTATGATCTGAGAACAAAAATAAATAGTTTGAAAATTCTGAAAACTGAAATACAATACTTGGGTAGTCATGTAAGTAGAGTTAGTCTAAGCACACAAAAAGAGGTACCTTAGAGGCAATTACACACTTCTTAGGGTCCCTTATTGGCAATGGCCCTTGTTGGCGGAGTGGTCTAAAGCTTGTGCTTATGAATCACAGTGCCTCTCACTGCCTAGGTTTGAATCCCACTTGGACAGATCCTTGTGTGAGACAGTTTGTCAGTTTAAAATTTAACTAACCATCCATGAGGACCCCACGTCTTTTTTGAATGGAAGAAAAAAAAGAAGAACAACATTTCACCGATGTTTCCAAATTTCAAACCAATAATTTATGTAAATCTACTCTTAAGTTTAAATAAATCATGTATCCCAAATGTGCCTCAATCTGCCAACACATAATGACATCATACACCACAGTGGACAAGAGAGACCAAAATATTTGGAACAAGTCAGAGGTACTTTAAAGGGCAAATACATTTTGTGATTTTAATCAAAATTGACAAGAATTTTTTTCCTTTCCAATCAGATCAACTGTTATTTTATAAAATGAAAGTAGCTATCAGTTAAAATATGTAGTTATAAAGGACTTTAATTGTTACAATATAAAAATCCTGCCAGGTACAGATTTTGCATGTAAAATTAGTCTTTATCATACCAACAACTTAGGGATCAATACAACCTAAAAATGGCCAATAATACAATTGAACTTTTGAATTTAAATTAGTAAACTAGACTTTAAAAGTATAAGACTATTGAATTTTAACTAAAATTTATCTTTAAAGTTCATTTCAATTTTGCTTTGGAATTAATTTTTGTTCTATTATAAAATGGTATTCAGATTAAATTAAAACAGACCATATTTCTTGATCTCTGTTTTTCAAATTCTTTAAAGTGTTCTGTTGTTTGAGATAAATACAAATTAAAATATTTATAAATAAAACAAAAAACTTTACAGTGTATACAAGTTATACTATAGCTATTTTATATAAATTAAAGAAAGGCTGGGAGTGTAGTGGAGTGGAGTAATGGTGTTTTACACCTTAGTCAAGATTCTTTCACTTATTTCAAGGCGGTCAGTTCTGGAATTGTGGAGGAAACCGGACTGCCCGGAAAAAACCACCAGGACACTAGGATCTGTCCTGAGTGGGATTCGAACCCAGGCTGTGAGAGACACTGTGATCCATAAGTTTTAGACCACTTGGCCACTGAGGCCCCAGAGAAAGGCTGGGGTTTTAACTTTATTTTGTTTTTATTTTTTTCTAATAATCGCAAAGAAAATATAAAGGGAAATATTTCTACCCAGGAACCTAATTCACTGTTCCTGGCAACCTGAACATACATTGATGAATATTATTATTATAATTATTATTATTATTATTATTATTATTATTTTACACTTTTGTTTTTAGAATCAATTTAATATACTAGTAACATTTAAATATGGTGTACAAATGTGCTTTTCATAACAAGTATGATTTGGATTTGATAATGGTGTTTTATTCCCCAGTAAAAATTCTTTCACTTATATAGAGGTTCAGTTCAGGGATGGTGGAGGAAACAGGAGTCCCTGGAGAAAACTGCCATCCTATGGCAAGCCAACTGAAGATGTCTTTTTCTTTAGGTATTTCTTTACATTATGATAAAATAAATTACTAGATGTGCATCTGGCTCCCAAATCAAAACAAAGTGTTTCACACATTTTATATTCTTTTAACTTCCAAATATATTTTATATCAGAAAAATGAAATATTTTAAAAAGATTATTAATTTTACATTTACAGGTAAATACCAATTATTTAAAAAAAAATATTTTTTAGAAGATTTAAAAAAAAAAAAGATGAGTTATTATATTATTTAAAAGCTGGTTCTTTTTTAGAGTATTTCGTTTAAATTAATAACTTTTCTATGGTTCCATTAGTATTTTCAGTCTGATGCAAAATGAGGTAGCACTCCTTCTGACACCAGTTGTTATAGGAAAAATTCCTGGTTTTTATCTAGAAACTGTTCTGATCCTACACACAACCACTAAGCATAAAGTGTGTTATAGTCGGAAGAAATTTTTTTTTACTAAGAAAAAGATTAAGTTAATGAAATTCCATAAAACAACACTGATGATATAAATAGATATACATATGATGTACATGCAGTAATAACTAAGGTACACATACCACAAATCAATTATCATATATACTGATCAACTGATTTTTATTATCATTACCATGATATCTATTGAAAGCTGTTACAACAATTAAAATAACAAAGTCTAGCTGCAGGATAAAATTCCTGGGAAACAATCTATAAATGTGTGTGTCATTCAGCTCTTCTACATTTAACATTTATATATACATCACATTTATTCATGGTATACAGGAACATAACAGTAACTTGTACATTCTCTGCAATACAGAGTCCAGGTACATTACTTGTCCACTCATCAAACATGTAAAAACTTGTTAATTTTTTTTTTTTTTTTTTTTTTTTTTTTTTTTTTTTTTTTTTGGGGGGGGGGGGGGGGGGAGGGGGGTGGTGTCAACTTGTCTTTAACTTGCTGTTTACACTTGTGTATAGAAAATCAAGTTAAAAGAGTCTTTGAATCATCATACAGTAAATCCCTTTTTCACTCTAACATTTTTTTTTTGTTGTATTTTGATGCTCACTCGAAACACCTTTAATTTTGTTTTTAGCTTTTTCTTTTTTAAACATATACAATTATTGAAACATATACAAACTCACTAGCAAAATCTAAAAAAAAAAATTATAATAAATTTCCTTGGCCATGTACTTTCAGAAAAGAAGATTCTGAAAGATTTAGGCTGAAAATACGCCTTATTTGCATATTATGTAATTATTGCACATGGATACATACTTAACCATGACATAAGCTCACCCTGGCTTAGCCAGGTGAGCTAAAAATTCTATCCAAGAACTTCAATGGATGGCTTTTATTTCCTGTCCTAATGTTACATTTTAATACAAAATACAGGTTTTCCTAGATCCCTAGACCTTTAGATATAGATTAACCAGACTGCTTAATCTCTCAATCCTAATTATCATTATGTATCTTAATCCAAGATTATCTATAAACATGTAAAAAATGGAGAGAGAGAGAGAGAGAGAGAGAGAGAGAGAGAGAGAGAGAGAGAGAGAGAGAAAGTGTGCATGCGTGTGTGTGTGTGTGACTGTGTGCATGTTTATCCATGTAATCTATGTAAAAGCATTACAAGATGATGAATACACCTTTACCACACACACACACACACACACACACACACACACACACACACACACACATATATATTGCCAAAAATACATAATATGTAATCAGGTCACATATTGTAGCTACTTTCATTTTTTATACTTTCTGTTATCACTATCAGTGTATGATGTGTATTCATTTGTGTTTATTGCATAATGTCTGTTTTAAGATTATGACTCTCAACAAATGCTGTCTAGTTTGCCTATGTATTTATACTAGCATTACTAACTTGTAAATACATGTTCCCCTTGACAAGATATACACATCTGCCAATGTAATAAGGTCACATGATGTAGCTACTTTCTTTTTTGATACATTCTATGTTATCAGCAAATGATATGTAATCATTCATTGCTATTGCATTATGTTTTAAGATTGTGACTAACAACAAATGCTGTATCTCAAATTGACAAATATGTGAAATGAACACATTCAATTCTAAATTGAGTATTCACATTATTCATCAAATAAAGCCAAGTAAATAAGGTATTTTGTTTTGTTGTGAAATTATTGTACACAACATGGTTAACCAAAGTCTCTATTGTGTGTGTGTGTGTGTGTGTGTGTGTGTGTGTGTGTGTGTGTGTGTGTGTCTGTCTGTCTGTCTGTATGTAAATGCATTAGCATTACAAAATACTGAATAAACTTTAGCCAGACATACATTTACTGCCAAAAATACATATTATGTAATCAGGTCACAGATTGTCGCTACTTTCGTTTTAGTTCAAATTTCCTATGACCCTTACACACTTAATGTCTACAAAGAGCTGTTAGGCAAAGTGTGTTACAGGCAGAGGAAATTCCAACTACTTTCATTTTTTAATACTTTCTGATATCATCATATTATGTGTATTTATTTAAAGGTTATTGCATAATGTATTTTTTAAAATTATGACTTTTAACAAATGTCATATATTAAATCATTTACATATATTAACTTTTATCTATCAATGAAAAAATAAAAATAAAAAATACTGTACTTCAATTCTGAAAGCAGTATTTACATTATTCATCAAATAAGTCAAATTAAATAAGGTGTTTTGAACTGGTGTAAAAAAGAAAAACTAGTTACAAATTCTCTCTCTCTCTCTCTCTCTCTCTCTCTCTCTCTCTCTCTCAATATATGTCCCGAATATTTTTTTTCAAACTAAATTTATGAACTTAATTAACCATAAGCCTATTAATGTTTTTATTTATTTGTTTTTTTTTTTTTTTTAGATCCAAAGATATTTTTAGAGATACCAAAAATAAATTTAATGCAACACTTGCTGAACTGGTATTGTAATCCTCATGCGAACAAAAATGTCAAATTGTAAAATACAAAAAATAATGAAGTATTATATACTTACGGATTTTTCTGCCATAGTTTCACCTTAAGGTTATTTACAACAACTTGAACAACCAACAATCACCTTGTAGAGTATCCACGAAAGTAGTGATGAGGTCATCGGTTTGTGTGTTCTATTTATTTCCGGGGTCGTCTTCTTGAGCGAAGTTTCTCACTATTTCCTTGGAACACCGTCTCGAGACATATAACTTTCTGATAAAACGAAACATTTAGTGCGAAACATTTAGTGACATAAGCTATTATGAGCAAAGCTTCTAAAAGACTTTTGAAAGAAAAATACGAAAATTGTAGTGACTGCTCTTATTGCATTTCCTACATATATATTTTGGAGCACACGAAACTGTCTCAAATACGTTCATAATAACACTGATATAATTATATGTAAGAAATGTTAACATTGCCCGAAACTGTCCGGGTTTATAGATTTAAAAAATCGTCATCTGTGGAACTGAATTAAATTTTGATTTATCTCATAATAGCCAGTCATACTGATTTTTATTTCTACTCATTAGTGTTAGCGTAAGGGTCATTTAATTTTGTCTTAATGAAATATTTAAAAATTTATAATATGACAACTATTTCATTTAGAAAATTCAAAATTTATAACATGACAAAATGCTTATTATTCTTTATAAATTGGGAGACACTTAGTATAAGTGTGTATCGCGTTTTATTTTATATTGTTAAAAATTATTCGAACGAAATGTTACATTATTTAATATCATACTGTATATGTGAGGTTGAAATAAATGTATGGGAAAAACGACCTGAATTCATCTTTTTATCTTTTTTTTTAAATCTAAAGATGCAGAGATAAAAGGGAGTAATATCAGCTATTTTCCCCAGTTAAGAGTTCGAAATCGTGCAGCCGCTGTGCCACTAAGAGGTAATTCACTGATATGAAGTAAAACACCAACAGGTAACATTAACAATGGCATACAAAGCATAATATCAGTAAAAAAGAAATTTTGTACCCGGTTCTGGGTTACATAGGACTATATAAATTATTATTATTATTATTATTATTATTATTATTATTATTATTATTATTATTATTATTATTATTATTGTTGTTGTTGTTGTTGTTGTTGTTTTAAAAATCTTTCACGATTGACATATATCCTCAGTTTCAATAGAGTTATCTCCCGTAGATCAGTGACCCTACATGTTGTTTTCCACGGTTGTCCCATTCTCGGGAGCACGTGGACGCAGTGTTTATGTGGTAAGAAAATTTCAAAGCTATTTTTGTTAAATCACCGAAACTTGCGTAAAACATATAAGGTTAAAACTGTTATAGCACATGCCAATTTGCATGCACGTATATCAAGCTCGTTCAATTTGCACTCACGTGACACACGGAGTGAAGCTGACCATGTAACTCTTAGACATGTAGATGAATTACGAACTATTTAAATGCATCATGGCGACTTCTGCTTGACGACCTAATTAAGTTTGAAACCATACCTTAAATGAATATTTATCCTTAAAAGTTAGTTTTTTAGCTGGAGAAACCATTGCCGGACTAAATACAAAATTTAATAGTAAAGTTAAAACGTTTTTAGTTAAAAATGTCTAAACGACAAACTTTATTGTTAAAATTATGCTCTTTATGATGTCAGTTATAGCCAGCTGCCTAGAATTATCTGTTACATGTCGAGTAAGACTTGTTCTTTTAATGCCCATAGCATGAATATGACCGGGCAATTAGTGTTACCCATGTCTGTCTGTCCGTCCGTCTGTCCTTCCGAGACCCTAACTTTTGTATCGAAAGAGTACAAGTCAAAGTGATATTTATAAGATATAGATAATGTGTCACGTACCAAATTGGAGTCATCAAGTTCAAGGTCACAGGACTATAAAAATTTGAAACTGATTGCACTTTTTTATCCGTTTACGCTTCTTAACTTTTGTATCAAAAGATATACAAAGTGATATTTAGAAGATATATTGGATGATATATAAGGGATGCGCATGCGTCAAAGTACAGTGGTCATTGAATTTTGTCTCTGTAAATTTACTTAATTATGCAAGTTTCAAGTGGAACTCGGATTTTAAAATTGGATAACTAGTGACAGTTTGATATAAAGGGTCTAATGAAACCAAAAAATCCACCAAAAATTCTTAGTGGAAGCGGTAATGGCAAAGTAAAAAACCCGGGTAGAAAAAGAAAGAAAGACAATATAAGTGTTGAAAGTGAGAACAAAGTCCAAGTTCTTAACACTTCTCAAAACAGTAATATTACAGGTAACGCTAACACATACCTGTCCGATATGAGTGCTAACAATGGACTGTCTACTCCGAGGCAGATTTTAGTACAAAGTCAAAGTTCAACACCGAACTGTATTGACTTTCAAAATGCTTCAGTTGTGAATCCTGTTATGAGTTATACTTTATCACCAATACAGGGGATTTATCCAAGTGTCACGAATAATGCTAATACACCGTTGCAACAGCATGGAAATTCTGGAACTCAAATGGGTTACATTGATTTCGATAAAAAAAATGGATTTACTTACATACAAAATGGACGAGATGTTCAAAAAGCTGGAAAAACTGGATGATATTGATAGGCGATTTGGATCATTTGAAAGACATATAGGAGCTGTTACAAAAGATGTCTCTGAATTAAAAACTAAAGTTGCTGATATGGAGAAATCAATGAATTTCATTAATGAACAATTTGAACGTAATGTGACAAAGACAAGAGAAGTAAATACAAGTGTTCAAAAACTCCAGGAATCTATGTGTAATATTTCTAGTGATTATGAAACACTTAACGGAGAAATCTCGGACTTGAAAGAGAGAAATATAGAGTTACAGGCACGTAGTATGAAGGACAACTTAGTGTTTACTGGATTAGATGAGAAAGAGCGGGAAAATTGTGAACAGGTATTACAGGAATTCATTGAAACAAAGTTGGATATAAGTGAAAAGGTTGAATTTCATCGAGTCCATAGACTTGGCCAAAAGAGACACGGAAGAATACGACCAATTATAGCAAAGTTTGTGAACTTTAAGGATAGAGAGAAAGTTCGGAAAGCGTCATTCAACAAACTAAAAACAATGGAAAACAAATCGTTCGGAGTTAATGAGCAATTCCCGTGTGAAATTAACGACCGGAGGAAATACCTTTATCCTTATTTAAAATCGGCAAAACGTCAAGGTAAAAAAGCGGTGTTATCCTATGACAAACTTTATATAGACGGTAAATTATTTCTACCGGAAGAGGAAATGGAGGTAACCACTGGAGGACAAGGACTGACACCAAGGGACACACCATCGGAACTATCCGCGGACGCTCCGGAATTTCATCCGAGAAACAAGAACAGTAACAGAGGAAGAAGAAGTGGAAAGAATAAATAGGATTACCATGGAGAGACTTCGAGTATTAATGTAAGTGATTTAGATTATGAAAGTAGTGAGAGAGATTCTCTAAATACTTTATCGTTATTGTCATTAAATGTTTGTGGGATTAAAAACAGATTGAAATATCCGGAATTTAAAGCACTTCTTTGTAAACATGATATATTGTGTTTAACGGAAACCAAAACCGACGATTCAGATACAGTTGAATTGGAAAATTATGAATTTGTGATGAAAAATAGATTTAAGTATTCTAATACTCGATCTGGTGGAATTATCCTCGGTTTTAAACGAGAACTCTCGGAATTCATTGAACCTTTAGAGACAGACTGTCCGTATGTTTTATGGTTTAAAGTTAATAGAAATTTACTCCATACATTATGTACAAGTGACGTTATAATCGGTATAGTATATATTCCACCGGAAGGGACTTTGTATAGCACACCTGATGCCTTCAGCGAAATAGAATCGGAGTATTTGACTTTTAGCAGTAAGTACGATTTTATTTGCTTAAATGGAGATTTTAATAGTAGAGTTTCAGATGATAATGATTATTTATATCCTGTTGATATTTCTGAATTTGAATTATGTCTAGGTGATGATGAAATCGATAAGGTATCAGATGTTTATAAATTAGATTTTTTAAGTTCGTCAAAAACTAGAGCAAATATGGATAGAAAGAAAAACCATTTTGGTAATTTATAATTAAACTTTGGCAAAGTAAATAATTTGTATATTTTGAATGGACGTGTTGGAAACGATGCAAATGTGGGTAAATTTACGACCAGTAAGGATACAGTTATTGATTATTTTATTTCAAATATTAATTTTTTGACTTTTGTAAATAATTTTGATATTTTATCCTTTAGTAAGCTTAATTCAGATACACATTGTCCGGTGATGTGTGAATTGTCTATTCAGAAAACAGTTTTTCAAACTGAAAATGTAATAAATATAGAACATGAAAAAATTCGCCATTGGGACACAAAGAAAACTGATTTATTTTGTAGTAATATTGATAACTTTACTGTTTGTAATCTCATTGATGATATATGCAATATAGAAAGTAATAAGGTAACTCAGGAGCAATTAGATTTATTTTGTAACACAACAGCTGATATATTGTTAAATTCGGCAAAGAAAACTTTTGGTGTTTTTAAACAGGGTGGTAAAAGTTATAAAAAACAAAAGTATGAATGGTTTAATAATGATTGTTTTATGTCTCGAAAGCTGTATCGTAAATCTAAAAGAATGTACAAAAAATACGGTACCGCAATTTTTAGATCAGAAATGCGTTCTGCTGAAAAGAAATATAAACACGAACTTAATAAATGTCTAAACGATTATAGGTCTGGTTTACAAAAGAAATTGAAAACTATGCGCCACTCAGATCCAAAGTCATTTTGGAAAATTTTGAATAAAAGTGGCAAAAGTAATAGAAATAGTAATGTATCTGTTTTTGATTTTTATAATTATTTTAAAGAATTGAATTCTGCAAACGATTTTAATGAAAATAATTTTTATAATGAGCATTTTTCTGCAAATGGTAATGATTATATTAATGATGTCATAACAGAACAAGAAATATTAAACGCTGTTAATGCACTGAAAAACAACAAAGCTGCTGGCATTGATAATATTATTAATGAGTATATTGTATCTAGCATCAATATTATGCTTCCGGTGTATATTAAACTTTTTAACCTTATTTTTGACTCTGGAATTATACCAGACAAATGGATAGCTGGCAATATTTTACCAATATATAAAAATAAAGGTAGTCGTGGTGAGCCAGAAAATTATAGACCCATCACTCTACTAAGTTGTATGAGTAAAGTGTTCACATCTATTTTGTGTAATAAACTTACTAATTATATAGAAACCTATGACATTCTTTGTGAAAACCAGGCTGGTTTCAGAAAAAAATATTCCACTGTTGATAATATGTTTGTTTTATACAGTCTTATTGAGTTACTTAGATGCAGGAAAAAGAAATTGTACTGTGCTTTCATTGATTTTAAAGCGGCATTTGATAAAGTGTGGCGTATTGGTTTGTGGCGAAAACTGTTAGATAATAATATTTCAGGTAAATGTTTTAAAATCATTTACAATATGTACGATAAGTGTAAGTCAAGGATATGTATAAATGGTGAATTTTCAGATTTTTTTTTTTGTAAAAGTGGTGTTAGACAGGGTGAAAATTTATCACCATTACTTTTTTCTTTATATTTAAATGACTTAGAGTCTTTTTTAGTCAGTAATGATGTACATGGTTTAGATACAATATCAAATCAGATTGAGAATGAATTAAATGTTTATCTTAAGCTACTGATTTTATTATATGCAGATGACACAGTGTTATTGTCTGAATCTATTGAAGGTTTACAGCATCAGCTTGATATGTTTACAGAATATTGTAGAATTTGGAAATTGCAAGTTAATGTTAGCAAAACAAAAGTTTTAATATTTTCAAAAGGCAAAATTAACAAGCTACCTAATTTTATTTTAGAAAACTCTATCCTAGAAACTGTAAATGAGTATAAATATCTTGGTATTATTTTTACAAGAACTTGTTCTTTTTTTAATACAAAAAAGTATTTGGTAAACAGAGCAACTAAGGCTATGTACTGTGTGTTACAAAAAGCTAGACATTTTAATTTATCAATTGAATGCCAAATGGAACTTTTGATAGAATTGTAGTACCTATATTATTATATGGTTGTGAACTGTGGGGTTTCGAAAATATAGATATAATAGAAAGAGTCCATCTTAAGTTTTGTAAATTGGTTTTGAGATTAAAAAATTCTACACCAAATTATATTGTTTATGGTGAATTAGGGAGAAAACCACTAAGTATAATAGTTAAAACTAGAATTATTAATTACTGGTGCAAATTAATTTTTGATAAACAGGAAAAAATTTGTTCAGTTTTGTATCGTTTGTTATATCTACAAAGTCATGTTGGTTTTAATTGTAAATGGGTGAATTTTGTAAAGTCTATTTTTGAAACGTGTGGTCTAAGTAATATATGGTTATTTCAGTCATTTCCGAATATCACATGGCTAGTAAAATGTATTAATCAAAAGCTTAGTGATCAGTTCAGTCAGTTATGGTACGAAAATTGTAATAATTCATATAAAGGTATTCTTATAGATTATTTGTGAGTACAAATCTTCAACTACAACATTATTTAACTATAGATTTGGATAACCTTATGTCTTTAATAAAATTTAGAACCAGTAATCACAAACTTCCTATAGAAACTGGCAGATGGAAAAATATTGTTAGGGAAAATCGTCTTTGTTGTTTATGTAAAAAGGAATTGGGGGATGAATATCATTATATTATGAGTTGTAAGCATTTTGCTATTGAAAGAAAAAAATATGTACCTGCAAAATATACTTCTAAACCTAATGTTATGAATTTCCATGATTTATTTAATACAAAAAACAAATTTATACTTCTTCAACTTTGTAAATTTATACAAATTATTTTTAAGAGAATCTACTCTCCAGGTTAACGTTTGTTAATATTTGTATATAATTTATACCACTGTGCTTTGTATTATTTGTCTTATGTATTGTGATTGTTCTCTTGATTGTAATATGCAATGTGAGAATAAAGTATATATAAGGAATTAAGGAAATGACGTGAGGAATTCACAACTTGTGAAACGTTTTTAAGCCAACAGTTTGTTTAGCAAATCAGAATCCAGGGCATGCTAAGTTAAGACTGTAAAAGAACTAACAGCTTGATCATCAATTTTAAGTTTTGAAAGTGCTAACTTCGATTCTTGCTACAATAATACTCACTGACTTTATTATTTATTTTAGATATGGTTAGTCGGTAGCCATGGCGACGTCAACATTAGATACGGAGTTAACGTGTTCGATCTGTCTAGAATTCTACAGAGATCCTTACCAACTACCGTGTATGCACTTCTTTCTGTAAACCGTGCTTACTTAAGCTTTCAAAACCAAATGGCGCCGCAAATACACAAAGAAATAAAACTGGAAATCTAATTCAGTGTCCCGAATGTAGACAGATTGTTCGTTTAAACCAGAAAGGTGTTGATGGTTTGCCCAAAAATTTTACGTTGGCAAATATCGTCAAGAAATATACCGATACAGATGAAAAACAAAGCAAGTGTTTCCAGTGTGACGTATGTGATGCCCAGCCGCCGAGAGATGCTGCTAAATGCTGCCTGCAGTGTGGCTTGCTGTATTGTAAAAGTTGCTTAACACAAGTTCATCCTAACAGAGGGAAGTTCAAGAATCACCAGCTGATGGAACCTTCCAAGAACCGAGGTCTGGAAACTCTCAGTCCTTCAGATGTCAAGATGATAGTATGTATAAAAAGTTATGAGTACCTTAGTCCGAGAGATCTGGCGTCGATTTTATTTTACTTTTCGACTTTTATAAAATCGACGACGTCGATTTTAAAAAGGCGAAAAGTAAAATAAAATCGACGCCAGATCTCTCGGACTATGAGTACCTATAAAAAGACTGTGCACTTTGCATAAATCCCAGGAAATTTTGATGTTAAGTATTCTATATCCTTCCCGCGCAAATATTAAATGAGATACATGCTATGTTGACAAACCAAATTTCTGATGGACCATGAATACGATTTTTTCATATAACCGAGGGAAAAGCGTAAATTTTACGTAAAATAGCAAATTATTGAAATTCGATTTAACATTTTTTTACAGTAAAACGCCCAGGTTTTTTTTTTACAGTAAACGCCAAGTCATGCAATTCAATATCAAACCGAAGGGATTATTTTGTCAGTGTCGGTCGCGTAAGTCTTCAATTAGAAAATCAAACTAAACATGTTAAATACATGTATTTATATTGGAATCTTTACCGCGTAGATGGCCCAGTGGTATAGCGTACGACTCGAAAGCGGTAGTTGAATCGAACCCAGATCAGTTAATGCAGAAGAATTTTAAATTTGAGGTATTACTTCCTCGCCCTGCGCTCGGTATTAGGTGGGCACACTGTGTACTAGTTAACCCGGTGTTAGGATAATGGACTGAGGAAGTAGTATGCTTGTATGCGCCATATTGACTCGATGAGCTAGCACCTTACCAAAAAGTCACTATAAGTTCGCGCTAGTACATGACGGGCCATAATACACACATATCACACACACACACACACACACACACACACACACACACACACACACACACACATGAACTTGTTTCAAAGATTTATCCATAGATATTAATAAACTTATTCTACTCGCTAATAACTAAAATGCTGATGCGAGGTTAAACAACATTACAACAACAAAAATAACAATCAGTTAGATACAACATGTTTTTGTTATTGCCTCTGATACTCTATAAATTATGCTAAATGGCTTCTTTAATTTGTCTACGGTGTTCATGTACTTTACAGCATTTGTTATTTATCATCTATTTTTAGGATAGCTTGAATTCATCGACGACTGTCTTAGACATCCAACAAAGAACAGTCGAACGACAAATAAAAGAAATTCAGAAAAATATGGATCTCATTCAGGTAGGTTTTAATTTTGATGACGGATCTACTTAGTATAACGACATTTTGGTTTCCTCCAACATCCCTGAACTGATAGACTCGATGTTTGTAGAATGAACTTGACTGGGACGTAAACAGCATTACTTTACACCTCACTTCAACTCTATGTAACACCGCCTCGGTGGCTCAGTCGTAGAATCTTAAAGGCCGGTAGATCGGGGGTTCGAACCTCGACAGGGTCATTAAAAAGACTAATATCCTTGTCTGCGGCATACTGACTCCATGAGCAGGTACCTAAGACAATGATGCGCTGAATGCACGCTGTCATGCAAGTCATGCCATAATACACTGGCACATGTTGAGCATACTGTATCTTGCTGATGCGACATTAAACATCATTATACAAACAATCATATCTATGCAGATTATATGATCAACATACGGGTGTTTCAAAATCGGTAGTGTATCAATATTGCGCTTGTTACGCTCAGAGCCAATGGTCATTGTTTCTGTTCTGATGTTTTTCGATACTTCTGTAAAGTTTGAAAAAATATGGCATGACAATTAGTGACAATGCACGAACTGCAAGACGAGATTGATAAAATACAGTGTGCTTTATATCTTTGAAAATGAAAGTCAAGTTTCTTGAGACCATGTATAGAGCGCACAATGGAGACATTGGTGTTAAGAATAACGCATTTATTTTTTCCATTCTATAATCCAGTTACTGTAAGGTAATTTTAGCTATAACATTGATAATAGACAAGGAACAACAGAAACAACACAAGACGAATGAAACAAGACGATGCAAACATCCCGATAACACCGAAGTATAGAAGTCGAACTACGCAGATTTTCATCCGTACATTGGCAGCTATTTATTTAACTTCTGTAGACAGTTATGATTTTAGTTCCAATGTTTTTTTTTTTCAAGGAAAAAATTATAGATGCAACCGAAAAAAATAACCCGGGGTTTATTTATAGGGTTTGGTAGCTCATTTTGTTACGTGTAGTGGGCTTAGCTTCTAAAGCTGCATTAAGTTTTCCTAAGAAAAAAATTAAAACAGTGCTGATTTAGTTTATGATGTTTCTAATAAACAATGTTACATTTGGATCAACGGTAAAAGCTCGAATAAATTTTGAAATAGCAATATTATTCCAGCGAAATGTAGGCATGTGGGATCTGTGGGATCTAATTTTAGAACATGGTTACGTCATAAAAAAAACAGGTAATGTAAACAAAACTTACAAAACGGTGAAATACGATAAATTAAACATAATTTCATTAAATTTGTCATCTATGACTTTGTCAGGGATAAATAACATCATTGCAAATACATTAATATTGATGACGGACAGTTATTGCAATTTATGTCAGGTTTTCCCTTCGTTTTTCCCTTCGTTTCATTCGGGTCTCGGTACATCGGTGCCCATGCTCCAAGCTAATAATAATCATCGTTAAACATGTGCCCCACATGCACAGTTAGAGGATTCGTTTATTTACAGCTAATAGGAATGGAATTTTGGAAAATGAATGTCACGGATCGTGATTAGAAGTTATCTATTTTCTAAATATATATAAAATAAATACAAACAATAAATAAAATATTAAAAAATCCCAAAAAAAAAAAAAAAAAAAAAAAAAAAAAAAAAAAAAAAAAAAAAAAAAAAAAATCAGAAAATTGAAAAAACTGTAAAAACTTAAGTGAAATCAGTGTTGGTCGGATTACGACAGAAGAAAGATTGACTGGAAAACTTTAGGACTTAGAATGCCTTGTCTAACTCCGACACTTAGTATTTATTTTTGCATTTAGATTATTCACCTTTTGCTTGATAACGTATCACACACGTTAAAAATATGACATTGAAAAAGACATTTGATGTTTGAATAAAAATAAAAGCAAATCAGTTTTGTGCTGTACTATTTACTGTTGTTGATATATATGCAGGACGATGGAGAGAGGAGAAAAAGTGAAACATTACGTGCCTTTGATAAGCTTCGAACCTTACTTAAAACCAAAGAAGAAGACGTTATTGAAGAGATAGAAAACGAAGTTGATTCAAAACGGACAGCTTATTGTTTCAATTAGGCGCAGCTGCCTTCTTTTCAGAAGATTTAAAGAGAACTGTAAAAGATGCCAAAATAGCAGTAGAGGAGTTCCCTCGGAAGATAACAAGATCGGTACGTGATGAAACCTATATTGTATAGTGTGTTGTCTCGTTTAAGCGGGTAGCTTTATATGTAGGGTGTTCATTTTGTATGTAGATGGTCTTGGGTATGATCAATGATGGAATTAGGTGGAGGACTGTTGTTTCGCCAAGCACTAGGCATTTAGAAATGCTGTGCGTCTTTCGTTTGAAATTTTTAAATACCATGCGTATGTTAAAGTGAGCATAACAAAACGTCCGCTGCACGTTGCCCCAAGTGTAATGTCAAAGGTAAGATTCCTATCATTCCCCCTATAGCTGGCGACGTCTAGATATATCTTGACATGCACGGAAATTCTCTTTGATCGATCAGTTAATAAATTTGCCTAATCTGTCTGTTCATTCGGCACGTTAGAGCGATAGATTTGTCTTGCTATTTATTTAGCTAGCAAGAAAGATATCAGTTGTATTAAAGAAAACTTGTCTTGACAATACAACTATTACAAGAATTCCTATTTTATTTGTAGGATATACAGGCGATCGAAAGAAGGTACAGTTATTATTTCATGTCAACAATAAAAATGTGAAACAACAAATATTGCATATATATCTCTCTCTCTCTCTCTCTCTCTCTCTCTCTCTCTCTCTCTCTGCATTAGTTGCTTTATTCAAATCACACAACATATAAATAAACATCTGTTTTGTAATAGTTTCGACTAACACACGCACACACACACACACACACACACACTCTCTCTCAGTATTTGTTTTATTTGCATCCCCTAACCTGTAAATAAACATCTTATACAATAATTGAACATATATATGTCGAAATTTACATTCGCAAACTGGTTACGTAACACTTGCTAAGAGTGTTTTGAGTATATAGACAGTTTTAATTCATTTGTAACCAACCTAGGCATTGTACTGCCTGTATATAAATGCTTATTTATCTATTAATATAGGATTTCGGATTTAGAAGACAAACTTGTGTACACATTTCCGGAAAAACTTGATCCAGCATGTGGGGTTGTCAATTTGGAACATATTGAAAAGAAACTGGAAACATTAGGAAATATTGAAAATGGTACGAAATAAAGCATGAGAAGATCGCTTTTTGTGAATAAACCGATTAAATTTATCAGAATTGATCCAGGATCTGCCCGATTCAGATTCCAACTAGGCAATAAAAGGCGCTCTGATCCAAGCGCGCTTTACACCATTCGTCATTGAGTCCTATATTATTTCTCCGTAATTGCTTTGTTCATTCTTATTTACATGTAATTGTATGTTGCACCCTATTGGCTGTTCTCACGCGTCATGTCCCCGTGCAATAGCCTTACATAATTGATGAAACACGTTTCAACTAAATTTAGTATCAGTGCTGTAATGTATTTTGCAAACCAATCCAGAATCCAAGGAATTTTCTTTTCAACAGATTCTTTTGCCTTTGTAGCCAGATTGCATGCAGCACTGAACAACATTCAGTTACCCTTATCTGTCGTTTCTGTGTTTTCTTAAATTTCTCTTATTAACCTGACAAATTTAATAATCCGGACTAAGAAGTATCGAATTACACCTTTTTAAAGCTGCATTAAGATTTCCTATGCATAATATATAAACGGCGCATTTTACTTACCTTTGCCTCTCATGAAAAATCTAATACTTGATTCCATGATAAAACCATTACTTACGTTGAAATTCACGGGAAAACCTACTGCTAGTTTGATCTACGAAAGATCTTGTTTTAGAACAATGATTAATTGATTTTTTTTATCGAAAACAAGGCAACGTCAACAAACACAGCGAAAGAGCATGTGTTGGAGAGCAATGCGGTCACTTTGTCATGCACATCCAGGCCAAACTGCTGTCTTTTACAGCAATTTTTAAAACTGAGCCTGGCCGATTCGAATCTTTAAAGTCAGTTTGTCCCAGTTGACCCTTGTTCTTCTTTTTGCAGAATCTATTGTCTTTCTTGCACAGCACTTTTTCTTTCTGTCGACGCCATTGTTTACATAAATGCAGAACTTCTGCACTTGCTCTAAGCTGATAAAATATTTTTATGGAGTTGTCCCAAGCATTTAGGATTACCATTTATTATGTGCTTAATTATAGTGAACGTAAGAAAATGAACCGCACAGATCGTAATA
This sequence comes from Tegillarca granosa, assembly GCA_029721355.1. Classification (NCBI taxonomy): domain Eukaryota; kingdom Metazoa; phylum Mollusca; class Bivalvia; order Arcoida; family Arcidae; genus Tegillarca; species Tegillarca granosa. The sequence goes on along the minus strand of CM056604.1, from coordinate 4,342,449 downwards.
ACAATTGATAAAATATTTTGAGGAAAGTTTTTTTTTAAAAAAAAATAAAGGGTACGCCCAATGGGTTTTAAAATGATATAATCATTCAGTGCGATTCAAACCAATTATAAATATAAAATTGATGTATTTCACCTGAATGTTGACAGAAGGACATTTCTTTTTGTATTGGATATTTTTGTCTATTCTAGGGAAAATAAAAACTGGTCACATATGGAATATCAGTATTCAGAATATCCCAAAACGAAATGGAGCAAGTGTATCTGTGTACTGGGACAAAGTTCCCAGAAAAGATGTGTATGACGTAACGGTTCACTGCAGTCAAAATGGAGTCGTGGAACGCACATCAGTTTGTGGCGTGGAGGGTTCATCTTACAGAGTAGACAACCTCCGACCAGATACTTGTTATAGACTTACTGTCGCTGTACATCAGGATGGTGAATCAAAAACAGAGAGCAAATTGGTTAAATTTAAAACCCTGAAATGTGTACCATGTAAGTATGAAATACGTATCTTTGAGTTTTAAACATTAAATAAGTACACTGTACAGGCAAATCGGATGTGATTCGCAAAAGCATTTTTTTACATTCTCGATTAACGCGTATTTATACTTGACAAAGTATTTAATAAATAAAACAAACATACTAGTCCGTGTCTACATCACAATCCCAAAAACAAAGTAAAAACTTTGCAAACCTGCAAAATATGTTATACACGTGAACTTCCATCAAGGAAGTGAGGCCGGGTGCTCCGGTAGGGTAAGCACCTCCTGTCTAGCTAGCTACACCCGTCACGTGCAAGTCAATTTTGAGAATGAAAGGAACAAAGAACTATGGTAAGTCAAATATATCAAGTATAAGTTTGGATATAGTGACTACATACTTATCAACAATATTGTGATGACGGCCATAAAACTTTTTAAGGGCCCTGATTAGTCTAGGCTTGCAATCTCCTTTTGTCAACAATTTAATTGTAAGTAATTTGCTTCGTTGCAGAAAGTCCCCGTAGTGGGAAAAAGCTCTATCGTATCGTATTAACTGTGAAACATATACACCATACGCAGGAGAAGCAGGGATATTACTGCAAAGAAACGGAAAGTTGACAATAGAAAAATTGAAGTCATCACGTTTGTGATGATTTAATGTATTAAAAATTATTGTAAATTTTAGTTCCGCTAAAACAAAACTATGTCACAAAATATAAAAATACATGTATGAATGGCTACTCTTCGACTGTCGAATGCGCTACAACTGCTACTGCTGTTGAGAATTGCTAGCCATGGCTACTTTTCCACTGTCGAATTGCGCTACAACTGCTTCTCCGACCGCCGAGATTTGCTAGCCATGGCTACTTTTCCACTGTCGAATTGCGCTACAACTGCTTCTCCTGCCGTCGAGATTTGCTAGCCATGGCTACTCTTCCACTGTCGAAATTTGCCAAAAGAAGCTTCTCATTGGCTGTTAAGGTTTGATCTTCTGCTGTCAAGGTTTGCTTGCAATGGATACTCCTCGACTGTCAAGGTTTACTAATCATGGTTTCTCTTCTGCTGTCGAAATTTTCTTGCCATGGCTACTCTTTCACGTAAGATTTGCTAGCCATGGATAATCTTCGGTTTTCTAGATTTGTTAGTAATGGCTACTATGACGAGATTTTAAGGTAAGTTTCTGTTTAGCTGTCGAGATTAGCCAAAACTAAATCAGTTGTTGTGTTCAAATCCCGAAGTTTCTCGTCAAAATAGACTTCATACAAAACAAATACTTTATAGCGTTATTATGTTTTTACCATTATCTACTATTTAAAAAGAAAAGTGTTAACATTATACATTTTATGTTATAGGCGAACCTTTTAGACTAAATGGAAAAATGGCCAGCGAGGACACCTTTATATCAGACGGTTCTAGAATAATGATGCCTGCGACTGCACCACAGACCTGTTCTTGGCAGAAGTATTCCCGCATCAGCGGTACCACGGGGACTCTTCAAGTAGCATCGGGGACTCAATATTGGGAAACAAAACTGGAATTTTCAGTCCCTAAAAGTGTGTTTAAAGGATGTTGTATTTTTGACGTTGGAATATGCAGTAAAACTGCAGTGGACAAAATTACAGCTTTCCACAAAAATTACAACTCGTATTCCATCAGTATTGTCAAAAGAGAAAATAAATTTGTGCGTGTAGAATGCAATTACGAGGGTCATGATGTAGTTGGCGAGGGCGAGAATTTAGTTTGGGATAGTCAGTTTAAACTTCATTTCGGTTATTACCTTGATATTAAGGCTCGCACATTTTCTGTAATCAATGTAACAAAGAACAGCATTCTCTGGACATTTAATAACATTAAATCGAGTGTATACTATGTTCCCGTTTTCACTCACTGTAACGGCCAGTTTAAATCCCAACAGCCTGAATTACTTCTCATAACTGGGGAAGATATTACAGCAATCCCTTCTTGTATCGCCAGCCTTTTGGATGATCATTGCATCTTGGAGTCTTCTGATAACGAAGAAAGCATTGTTAGTATATATGAGGATGAAGAGGACGGGTTTTGCTTTTTTCCATTCTAACACTGAAATGTGTTGTTCATATGTTCAAAACTTTTTGTATATACAGTTACAATTTTAGGTTTAATCCTATTTTATATTTTCAACATTTTTTAAAGTTCTGAAGAAAAAGATATGTTGCTACAAGAATTCATTTATTTTTTCTTTATGTGTCCATATTAGTTTTATTATTATATTACTTTGTTTTACCAGTAATTATCATTATAGTAATAATATAATGATTAACAATTCCTGCAATTTGTAGTATTTCCTAGGCCGAGTTGCAAATGGTTTCTATTGACCATGAGTTGTCGACATCACGCACTTAACGGATTTCAGTTTCGGACATATTTTAGTTTATGAAAACTTGATAGTTTGCCTTTTTGTTTTAATTATCATCATTATTCAGGTTAGATTTTCAACCTTAAACTGACCACATTGAATCTGACTGGGGCGTAAAACATTGAACTCCACTCTTGTGCCTTAATCGCTAATATGAGTAAAGAAATTTCATTTTAGATTACTAATGAACATCATTTTCTTTTCCTCTCTGCTCTGTCTAAAGAATTCAATTTTCTATGCCGGACATTCGGAAATTTCTAGGAAAGGAGTTGTAAATCTTGGAAACAATAAAAAAAACTCTGTAAAGCATAGATGATAATTAATACCTATATGATATTATTTATCGGGAATATTGTATTTAATTCTTTCAATAATTTTTGAAACGAATTAAGTCTCTCTCTTGTGGTTGATTAATCGAACCCAAAGCGGTAACACGCATTGAATTTAACGGCGTATGCATAGACCATCGTGGTAAGGGATGTATAAACTTTTTTTCAAACCAAAGCGACGAAGTATCTTATCTTTTCCTGTCGGACAGTTTTGTGGAATTGAAAGATTCCTTTAAAATATTTACAACTTACAGATATGTTATGACTTTTTTTATATCAAAATGCAGATATTCAGAGCTAAATTTGACATTCCATTGACGATAGGCACACTAACTATGAACACACCACTCCAAAAGATTCGCGAATTGAAAGTCTTGAAAAATGCTGTTTTGCCTATAAATAAACACAGACGAAGGATGTTACGTAGTAATTACATAGTAAATAAAAAAAATGTCTAAAATTATTTCCGCCTTGGTGACTCCATGCTTGAGCATCCGCCTCCTGGCTTCCAACCCCTGTCTGATTATACATAGGGCTAAAATTTAAGATACCGTTTCTTCGGCTGTGGATGGGTATTAAAAGAACAGAATTTTGACGGTTAAACATAATGTCTGTATTTTGTGATGCAGAGTGGTTTGCTTGTCCGCGGCACACTGACTCGGTGCTAGCACCCCAACAAAAAGACGCCGTTGATGCGTGCAAATACAAAATGGACATTACTGCACACTTACATATTTCGAACATACACGAACTTAATATTAGATTAATTCTTAAAGATTAAAAACTTGCTTTCGGAAAATTGTTGATGCGACGTTAAACAATATTACAACCAACCAGACAATACCGGTACACATTGATTATAACAATGGCTACCAATAATCTAACAATGAGGAACACGTTCTCGGTTTTAAAATCTGTTCCAGTTAACTGACGTTGTCATTCCATTAAGACAATTACAATTTGCTGATAAAACAGACTATAGACGTTTTGTCCGTTTATAGACAACTTGCGGAACCAGCGTCTATAAACAAATTCCTGCCAACTTCTGCAAGTGTTAATGCTGTGCGTTTGCAGACAAAATGGTTGATACATAACAGTTACAAAATCAAATTCACAAATTTGGAAAAAAAGGTGTCTTCTGATGTAAGTTTTAATTGCAAAGGTCAATGTCAAGGTCATTGTCCAATTCCTATAAACAGTATTGATATTTTGAAAACTAGAAAAAGCAAGCCCAATAATAACGCAAGATGTAAAGGACAAAATCATAAATAAACAGGGTATTGAATTGCCGTCAATTTTATCGCACAATGTGGGAAAAGTTTAAAAGTTTTCACACGCTGACAATTTTAGTGACAGTGAGAATTTTAACATTTAAACAAGCTGATTTGAATAATTTTCACACACGCGCGCGCGCGCATATATATATATATATATATATATATATATATATATATATATATATATATATATATATATATATATATCACACACACACACACATACATATATATATATATATATATATATATATATATATATATTTTTTTTTTTTTTTTTTTTTTTTTTTTTTTGGAGATACCATCAACACATTTTAGCAATATAATTTTCCAACAAACATTAGGTATATTAATAGGCACAAACTGCACTGTTGCTGCTGATTATAATCTGGAAAGACTCAAAAATTAGTTCACTGCACATATAGATATATAGATGATGTCTTATCTCTCAATAATTCTAAAGTTGGAGGGTTAACTCTACATAAGAATATGATGAAATTTGAAATGATATTTTTGTTTTTGGCCATAATTTTTAATTGTCCTTATAGATATCATCACTGCCAATTCAACACCATCAATTACTTTTCCAGATATATGGAACAGCTTTTCGGGGAAATACAAGTTGTACTTGAATGTGTATTGGAAAATGAAGTTCACTTCTTAAGTGCATTAAGGCCAAATCAAACCCATATTTGTCATCACCCTAGGGGTCAGATACAAAACACGTAAAACTCAGTATTCTGGAAGTGTTTTCGGTTTTCAAAATCTCTTGATTGTAAAGCTCTCTTTTGTCTGGTACACGTTGATCGCATATGCATATATTCGTGTTGCATCTCCGGGTCCGATTTCACAATAGTTTCTTAACTTGGAAATTTAGAAAATTTTGGCAATCTTTTTTGGAAATATGATTAATTTTTTTTTTTTTTTTTTTTTTTTTTTTTTTTTTTTTTGACAAAACTAAATACAAATTTTTAAGCTTGAGGTGATCTTCAAAATGACACATTAAATTCCATTTTTATCTTAACAATTGATAAAGATGAAGAAGATTACAAATTTCCAAATTTAAGTTAAGAAAAATCTTAGTTAAGTGAGTAATGGTATTAAACGTCCCAGTCAAGAATATTTCACTTATATCGAGACGTCACTATAGGCGAAAATGCAGAAATTTTGTCTGTGCGTTGCGCTGATGGCATTATACAGTAGAGTTCTTTATCGTACCACGCCTACCGTGACACGGTACTCGTTTAAGTTCCCATCCGAAAGAACCATGACTTTTATTTCGTAATGTCGAGTGCTTGGCGAAAGAACTTTCACTACCCACTTACAAGTCTTGGGGACAGACCCAGTCGGGTTTAAACTCACGACCTCCCACTTACGGTGCGAGCACTCTGCCAACTGAGCTACCGCAGTGGTTCATAGTTAAGAAATGATTGTGAAACTGCGACCCGAAACAACAACTTACCACTTAAATTTCTACCCAGAATACTTTTACTTTTAGTGACATTAACAATTCAACCAACACATCACAGGATTCTCAGTCTGATTACAATGTAGGTCATCATTAAGTCACTCAATTTTGTGACAAAAAATTGTGTTATTGATCAAGTTCTGGGAATAGAAAATGTTATATTCCAAGACATTTTAGCGAAAAAATTGTCAAAAGCAAAATATATCTAGTACAATTTCTTTGCTGTACTCTCTTTGTTTCCATGGTTACTGTTAATTTGATTGTTTTTTTTTTTTATTGTTTTTTAAATATTTTCTCATTTACTATAATAAGACATTTAAAACTAAAATCAGTTAGTTGAATGGTTACTTTTAGGTATATATTATATATATTTTGCATATTTATTTATCCGAATTGAAAAAATATATATCTGTTCTTTAATTGATGTCAGTGTTTTAGCTCACCTGACAAAAGGCCATGTGGGCTTATCATGGCAATACATGTGTGTGTGTGCAACTGTGTGTCCATAAACTTTTATATCTTCTCTGCACTGAGCCAGTTAGAGCCAAATTTGGTTTTGTAGGTTCCTAGATGGAATAGATTAAGGTTATTTATATGAGTCTGATCTGGCATTCACCATAAACATAGTATCATTATACAGTGAAAACAGCAAAATCGAGAATATATACCAACACATGTACTCTTTTTTAGCCAGATTATAGGGATGAATTGGATAAATGGTGTTTTACGCCATTAGCCAATATTATTAAACTTTTATCTAGGTATTCATTCATTGAATGTGAGAGAAAACCGGAGTGCCCAAAAAACCCTGACCTTTAGTAATGAACAAAAGCCTTTAAAACAGTAGAATATGCCCAAGCTATTGCAATCTATCTTCGTCCGTCGTGGGTCGTGCGTCGTCGGTCATGCGTTAGATTTAACATTTTAATCTTCTCCTCCAAAGGCAAAAAAAAATAAATAAATAAATAAATAAATAAATAAACACCGTTACATTTGTAGTTAATCTTTATTGGCGAGTCCAAATAGACAAATGTATATCTTTTGTTTAAAAATCAAGTGTCCTCAACTTTTTTTTTATTATTATTTATTTATTTATTCTAGTTTAGAAATATATATCTACAAACCTGTCTATAGCCTATTTAGTCTTATGACGCCGTCTTTTCAAATAATTGAATTAACCACTACTAATATTATATGATTCCTACTTCTCTTGTTTCTATAGCAACAGTTTTACATACAAAACGTTCAAAGCAACATTCTTATTACCAATCCAAAAAGCAATGCACAGGTTACCAATCATTGAAATAAATGTCGGCATAGTCTTCTACGTCGCTTTGATCTTTTAATACTTCAAGCAAGCACGAAGGAACTTCTAATATATCCAAACCCGTAAGAAGTTGAATTTCAACATAGGGTTTACACTCAAAATTTCCATGAGAGAAAACAGGAACATGAGGTACTTTTGTTTTTATGTCCTCAAAAGTATAGATAACTCGATTTTCTGTTACATTAATCACGGAAAATTTGCGCTTGTCTACATTCAGATAAAAGCCCAAATGTAAAATCATTCTTTCTTCCCATTCTACATCTTCACTTACATCAATTACAGCCCTGCCTTCTCTAACGAACTCTATTTGAATGTCCCTATTTCCCCTTTTAACAACATTGACAGAATAACCGCTGAAATTTTTATACAAACAGTTAATCCTGTCTACTGTGGTTTTGTAACAAGTCCCTATGTCAAAGACATAATCTCCTTTCTTCATTCCTTTTACAAATGAAAAAGAACATTTTGTTTCCCAGTATAAGCTTCCAGATGATATTTCAATGGTACCGATGGTTCCAAATAATCGAGTATACTTTGTTGAACACCTTTCCGATGCATCTTCGGGCATCATTATCTTTGAATCCTCGGATACAAATGTGCTTTCATCGGCACATTTTCCATTTATTGTGAACGGTGTGCCTTAAAAGAAAAATCACAATAAGATTGTTACATTTAAGCTGAAGACCTATTTTTGTGAATGTCCCCCATATTTAGATAAAATAACTTAATAGTATTAGATGGCTAATGGCGTCAATAGACTTAGAGTGAAATGCTATGTTGGAAAATAAACTGCTGAATTATTGTGCTGCTAGATATGATTTATAAAAATCTTTTAGTTGAGCGATGGTATGATCCACTTAACTCCTAATGATACCATAATCATAGAGTTTCGACTTTGGCTTTACACAACCACTTATTATATGATAGAAATATTCTGAACTAAAAAAAAGATTTTCAAAGAATTGGCTAAATATAGCACCTTATTTGAATATTCTGCTAAAAGTGACCAAATAAAAATGTTTCTGAAAAACCCGTTATGTATGTAAAATGGCTATGCATCTACTTTCTATATACCAAATTTGAACTAAATGGGTTGATAAATAAACGTGTATCAGCCATTTATCACTTTTTGCTATTTATAGTAACAGCGGTCATCTTGGATGCCGCATGAGGTAGATTTGTGCAAACTTTAATCTGCATCACCTAGGGACCTTACACACCAAATTAGGTTCAAATAGGTCCAGTAGTTTCTGAGGAGAAGATTTTCAAAGAATTGGCAAAGTGTTGTATACGTACCTTTTAAGTAAGTTTAAAAAAGTTTAAAAAGAGCAAATATTTAATTAACACTAAATCTTATGTAGTCACAAAATATAAATACTATTGTTATAGTGCTGATACTTTTACACGGGAATTTGTGAGATTAATACTTACATGGTACACATTTGAGTGTCTGAATGATAACTCCGCGACTTTCAGTATCTGTTTCCCCATGAACGGCAACATAAACTCGGTAGGCTGTATCCTGTCGAAGGTTGTCAATTTTGTGTCGGGAGCCTTGTACACAACTATATGTTGATCGCTCTTTGATTCCATTCTGAAGTGTACTTTCAACGCTGACATCATACAGATCATTGTCCGGTATTTTGGTCCAAGCAACCGATATACTTGCGCCATTTCGAGTTGGAATAAGTTCGACATTGATATTCCATATATGGTTTTTCTTCCTCTTTCCTAAAAATTATAAAAATAAATTGAATTTTGTCTATTACCCTAGAAATGATAAAAATAAATAAAATTTATATTATGCAAAACACAACCAAATAACATGGAAAACTAGAGCTAATTATAAATAAGTCTCTCTAAATTACCCCTACCCCCACCCCACCCCCGCTAACCCGCTAACCTGCTATCAGCAGACTCTCCACTTGCATTTTGTGACAAACAAACTACATACCACATATAATTTAAATTGGTCAAATATCTCTTAAGTTATAGTCCTATACTAAAAAGAATTTGTCGGTGTTATGCTATATAGAAACTAAATGCGAAAAACGCGTAACCTATCTTTCAAAGGAAATTCATGCAATTGATAAACTGCATACTTAAGACACTACAGGTGCAAAATATCAAGTCAATTTTTGTAAAGCCATATACCAAATATAATTAAAATTGGTCAAATATTCTTGAGTTATTGTCCGGATAGCAATCCATCAATGTATCTGACAAGTTAATACTCAATGCGTTTTTTTTTTTTTTTTTTTTTGTTATAGCCATGCAAACAATAGCAATTCTCGAGTCTGCCCAGTCCCACTTAATAAAATAATTTATTTTTTAAAATGTCAACAATATAATCAATTTTCGTGTTATTGAAAAGTTAATACTCGTCGCGTATTATTCAACAGCTATGCAACCAACTGCAATCACAATATTCTCCAAAAGGTCAGGACTCGACTTACTACGTTCATCGGATTTGTCCGTTTCTGGTTTGAATAAATACGGCTATACTCCAAATTCTTCACTTATATGATTGTCTACTGCTTCCCCAAATAATGACGAATCATCTGACATAATTAGGTGCATGTCAGAGTCATTACTTTCTTCTCCATGCGTCGATATTTCACCAATGTTACTATTGTCTATTATGTAAGATACTACTTCTAACACTGTCATGACGTCACAGATATATAACTCAAAACGAGGTGTTTCACTTTGCGATCAAGGGAAGATTAAAAAACGTGGACTTCAAACCGCTATAAGTTTTTTTTATTTTGTCACCAATTTTGTGCGGTTTTCAATAGTATTATATTTGAATAATATATTAAACATTTATGATAAGAACAATTTTCGTTACAGGTACCCTTTGATTGAAAAAATACAAGCAGATTTTCTGAATAAGTTCAAAAGGAACAAACCAAGCGCTTCTATTTTGTCTTCTCCAAGAGCTTTTATTTTCTCTTCTATTTCAACTGTGCTTGTGATACCATGTTTATTTGAAAAGTTTTGCTTATCAAAGTTTACTGGTTTCTTTTCCATATCAAAAATTCTAAAAAAGAATTTAAAAAAAAAACAAATTCATTATTTATCATTAGAGTTACTTGTTAAGAACATAATAATGTATTCTCTCTATATTAAATTCTTTAGCAAATTCCTATTTACTAAAACTGAAGATGGAAAATTAAGTTGTTTAAGAAATTCGGTATACCTTTGCTTGATGATTTGTTTGTAATTCTTATGAAATATAATTTTTACAGAACCTTTAATTTATATATATATATATATATATATAAGGTTCTGTAAAAATTGTGTATATATGACGTTCTGTCTCTAAAAAATCTCGAGAATATATTAATACCATCTATCCTAGTGAGCTTGAAGTAAAAGTTGCAACTAATTCTATATTGATATATTTAGACTTATACCTCAATTATGGCTACATCTTAAGCTATACGAAAAATGTGATGACTTCAATTTTCTATTGTCAACTTTCCGTTTCTTTGCAGTAATATTCCAGCTCCTACTGCTTATGGTGTATATGTTTCACAATTAATATGTTATCATAGAGCTTGTTTCAACTACGGGGACTTTCTACAAGAAAACAAGCTACTTACAATTAAATTGTTGACTCAAGGATTTTGCAAGCTTACGCTTCTCAATTTTTAAAAGCCGTCATCACATTATTGTATCCAAACTTATACTGGATATATTAGACTTCCCATAGTTTTATGTTCCTTTCTTTCTCGAATTGATATTGCACGTTACGGATGTATCTAGCTAGACAGAAGATGCTACCCTTCCGGAGCCCATGGCCTCATTTTCTTGATGGGTGTTCACGTGTATAAAATAAATTCACCAGTTTTTTAGTTTTTTTTGTTGGGGTTGATTGACATGGACTGGTATATTTGTGTTTTATCATAACTACTTCTGTATATTAGAATGATAACTTGCGCCTAAAAATGTAAAGCTCAAAATTAATGTAAAGTTTGACCTGTTTCTGATGGTCTGTAAAGCCTGAAAAATAAAAAAAAAAAAAACACTCACAAAACATTTAAAGAGTAAGGTTGTGGATAAGTGGCAATTATGTTTATTAAAATTATTTAGAAAATTCAGCACAAAATCCAAAACATCACACATGGTACATATCATTTAAAATAGTCGTGCTGGAATTAGATATCGCAAATTATCAAATTTGGCTTTAATCAAGAAGGTTCCAAAATGTCTGATGTTCAAGAACCATAGAAAACAATTATGTGAAACAAATAGCTTATGATCTCCAGTTTAATTTGGGATGTTCATCCAGTTGATAACTTTGAGCTCTCCAATATATAGCATTCTTCAGCTTGCAACAAGGGGTTTTCTAGCCTTGCAAGTTGATGGGTATTATTTATGCGACTTGATGCTCTTTTGACATTTTCTTATAAAAGACAGGCTCTTCAAGAAGAATTAGTATGCTAACAGTACTTATATATGGTTATATGAAATGTACAACATGATGGGTCAAATAAAGGATGTGTATGTTACTTTATTATAAAAATGATTTTTGAAACAGTAAGACGGTTAAAAAACTTATTTAAAAAATATCAAGATTAAAATAAAATAAAAATATTTATTTGTTATACCGTGTTTGTTGTTTTTCTTGGGAAATCATCCACTGCAATTTTGACGTCCTTTATCATTTTATCTATGTCTTCTGCAAACTGTCGCCAAGAGCTTAACTGAAGTATTAGAGCATCAGTTTTTTCATTCACCTCTTTGTCTACCTCAGATATAAATCGACGTTCTTTTGTCTTCAACATAGTGACAAGTCGATCAAAAACTACTTGGGTTTCATTTTTCTTTCTACCACCAGTGGCCTATAATCAAATGTGATATATGTATTAAGAATTTAGTACTACTTTTTACTTTGTTTAAATTTTATACATTAGTGTTACACAATAATAAACACAAAGATACCAGTAAATGTCCAAACCACAAAATCACAATAAATCAAATTTGAGAATGAAAGGATCATAAAACTGGGGGAAGTAAAATATATATCCAGTATACCAGTATCAGTTTGAATACAGCGCCTAATACAAATACTGTACATATCATGGTATTGTTTTACTTAATTACTACTAGTATTCTTGTCTTTACATCTATGATACAACTTTACTTATGCAAAGTTAATTTAAGAACTTTAAGTAAAAAAACTTCAATGTTTTAATGTAAAAGTAAATGACAACACACAAAATAATAAATGAATAATTTAAATATATTTTCTCAGTTTGAGCATTTGCTCTAATACTCCAGACACCAACTGAATTTTATATTTTACCTGAAGGCTGTCAATATTGGTCTGTATGTCTCTAATATTCCGTTCAACTTTTCGTTTAATTATTTCTAAATTATTCACTGATTTTAGCAAATTGTCCTGGAAATAGGTAATTGATTAAACTTTAAGGGATTACAAACATTTTCTTGTATGACGAGATAAAACTTCACATACAATATATAATTTGAATCATAATGCAAAATTATTTGTTTATTTGAAAATATTTAAATAAAGTTGTTAAGCGATTTGTTTGATTCAAGACAAAAAAAGAAAAACAATTTGCAGTTTACTTGGCTTAGCCAAAACAAGAGAAACAGTAAATGTTAATAAAAGAAGCAAAGAATATGGATACACAAAAAGCAAACACGCATTTGAACTATTAATTACTAATAGTAATTACAAATCCCACGACTTTGAAAACGCACTTGAGTTATAGATTAATATTATTTCAAGTACTATGATCATAGCACTTATGATGAAAACTGCTTAAAGATTTTTAAAATCTCAACAATTTGTTTCTGACAGGATTTATATGTGATTTGATGTTCTTTTAAACAAAAAGCCTTCACCCGTAATGGTATCGTTCTAAATCGTTTACCTTTATAAACCAGTGCTACAGAATGGGTGAGTTCACAGTTTGTGATGTGGTAAGAGTTTAAACTCTTTAACAAGGAAATAGATAAAAACCGTTCAAGAATAAAGATCGAGTGGTTATTTTTTTCTCAGCGAAAATACGGCATAATGCAGTTTCTGTTTAAATCAATGTTAAATAAATCAGAACAACTTACTACAATCTTTGAATCCTCAGTGCTTAATGTTTCAGATCGTCTCTGATCAGATGGTTCGACCAGCGTATGGCTCTTCAACTTTCTTTTGTTTGGGTGACATTCAGCTAAACAAATTCTGCAGTATAACCATCCACACTGTAAACAACATTTGACAGCATCATTTGGTTGCTCATTGTCACATATATCACACGGGTATTTCTTCTCCTCCTTGTCTTCTTGCTTGGCATATTTCTTTACGATATTTGCTAAAGTAAAGTTTTTTGGCAAGCCATCTATACCTTTATGGTCTAGTCTAACAGTCTGTCGGCATTCTGGACACTCGAGAACATTCTCGTCCTTTTCTGTTGACGCTATATCTGTACTTTTAGAACAGCCAGGGTCTACCTCACTGGTTTGGTTTGGTTTGGAAAACTCAATTAAACATTGCTTACAGAAAGAATGCATACATGGTAGTAGGTAGGGATCTCTGTAGAATTCTAGACAGATAGAACAAGTCAGTTCTGTATCTAATGCAGATGTTGCCATGTTACCAATTATCTACAAGGAATTATGCTACAATTGTTGATTGCCAATAGATTTATATAATTATTTGAATTTGGTATGTATTAAATGTTTTATTGTCGCCACGGTTACCACTTACCTACAATGAATAATGCTACAAATGTTATTTGCCTATACATATACGTATTAAAATTTTATTTACAGACACTGCTATTTAGATTTTATGATCAAACTACTACGAACTGTAACATGTACTTAGCGGCTTGCTTTTTTTAACTAATAATCACATCTACTTTATTTAAGATAGCTTATGTTTTTATCTATCAAACGTTTCGGCCACTAATGTCACTGATGAGAAATGACTTTCCGAAATACGCACATCTGGCACATCAAAATTTAAAGGGTATTTGTGTTATATATTTTCTACCCCTGAGCGGATACCGTTGTTGGTGGAGAAAACTCCCCGAGGGTATCCAAAACTCAGTAGACAGTACTTTGTGCTCTCAGAAAATGTACCATTTAGCAAAATTTTAAGCCGTCTTAATTTTTGAAATTTATTAAAAAACTTGAGGTTTGTTCCCTCATGCAAAGCATTCCTTAGCTGGATTTGGATTCATATAATTTTGGAACGTTAGATTCAATAATTTGCAACTGTTTGGCGTATTTTTTTTATCTATCAAACTTTCCGGCCACTAGTGTCACTGATGAAAAATGATTTTCCGATATGTGCACATCTGACACATCAAAATTTAAAAGGTATTTGTATCATATATTTATGTCAGTTTTTAATTCATAATTTTACCCTCAATTTGTTAACTTAAGTAAATACCGTTGAACATAAAGCAGGTTAACCTATCATCTAGGTCAGTGATTTGTCTTCGTAAAGCCTCGTTAATTTTGATCGACAATAGTATTGAATTTCTTATTTGCCTTTAATTTGTGAACATGTAAAATGCAGCTACATGGAAAACTCTTGGAGGTGAAATAAAACAGGTGAAAAGAAAATACGTACATGTTTTATATATACTTAGCAGCTGGCTCTCACTGTATCTAAAATACCCTAATCAAGTTCTATTTATCAATAAAGTTTCACAAAGTGCACAACTTTAATCAGCTATTGATAACACGATAATATGACGGTGATGTAAGCTGTACAGAGTTTTGACCTGGTGGATTTGTATAAAATGCGGCTAGCTCACCTTTTTAATTATAATTTTGACAAATATCATTTTTCAATAGACTATTTTAATCACACACAAACGTGCGCGCATGCGTAAATTAATGAAAGTAATACAAAGAGGCAAAGTGTTAAAAATAACGGAGTGGCTATTGCCAAGTACTTGGTAATAGTCAAAACACTATTGCCACGTATTATGTTTTTGCTATTATGGAGATGTATGTCGCTGTTGGTATTAATAATTGCTTTAACTTTGCATACTTTATATATCTACGTAATTATTTACTGTCCATTTTTTGTATTAATTGAGATAATTAACGAAATTGAGGGAGGACTATATTTTGTCATAGCACAGCCATAATGAAGGCGTACTAACACATTTTTCTTTTCTTCCAAGTAAAGTAGTGCACTAAAGTAGTACGCTGGACATCTTAACAACGTGGATTCGCAATTCGGATAATACTGTTCTGATAATATTAGGTCTCTGGAAGACTATCAACACTCCAGCAACATTTAAATCCAAATATTTATAATTTTAACAAAAAGTGCATATATCTTAATTGATCTTGGAGCTTGGGGACCAGCGTGGCATAACCCCCCCCCAACCGCCCCTCACACTTAACTATGTTTTATATGAGGCATTTGGGGTCGATCTTGTGACATGTATTGTTACATTGTCATATGCACAGTATGAGTAATGAATTTAATATGATCTTGACCCACTTAAATTTGATGCAAGAATTTTGTGGAAGCTTGAGATCAACATTAAACTCAAGAATTTTCTGCAGATTGTAATCGAAGTTTTTCTGACAAACCTAATGTCTGGCATTGCAAATTACTCTTTATATTTTGGCTGCAGTCAATTAGTCACTGGCCTCTCACCAAGGTGCCCTACGTTCGATTACCAGGCTTTTTATTTGGTATGCCATTAGTACTGAATGATAGCTGAATTGTGTGACTGTGTGAAGATATATTGCCATAGTACAGAGAGTAGAAATCAACTTTTTGTTAAATTTTTTCTCTAAATGTATCAGAAAAGATCAAAGTTTCATTTATTTTCAGTGAAATTTTGTATTTACTGCTTGAAGACGATACAAATTTCAAATGGAAATTTTACATAAATTGATAGCTTCCATATTTCATCTCAAATGTTACGAATGCAAAGCTGAACTAAATTTCAATAGTATAGATGAACCTTCTATTTCATTTTTTTTGTGTGTGTTCTTTTTTTCACACCCAGAGGTATATAGATGTATGAAAAATTAATGTAAATAAACCAAATTCCACAAATGAAAAAAAATTGATCAATAAAGTATTATTCATATATTACCTACAGGTAATTTGAGGATCTTATGACATAATTTGTGTTATGTAACAAAATCTGTATTCATCTTCCTAATTTGGATTCGATACAATTTTTTTTTTTTTAGTTTATGAGCAACTGACTTTAAATTTTATAACATTTTAGTACCAATATAGGGATCACAACTATAGACAGAAATGATATGCCAAATTATAGAGACAGGTTAAGTAACTTAAGTTACATCTACCTTACAGAGTGACATAAGCAAATTGTATTCCTTAGCTGGATTTGGATTTATATCATTTTGAAACTTTAGATTCATTTTTTTTCAACTGTTTGGATTATATATTTTTTATGTATCAAACTTTTCGGTCTTAGTGTCACTGATGAGGAATTAATTTCCGAAATGTGCACATCTGGCACATCAAAATTTAACTGGTATATGTATTATATATTTACTACCCCTGAGCGGGTACCGCTGCTGGTGGAGTAAAACTCCCCGAGGGTATCTATAACTCAGTAGGCAGTACTTTGTGCTGTCAGAAAATGTACCTTTTAGCAAAATTTTCAGTCGTCTAAAATTTGAGATTTATTTAAAACTAAGGTTTCTTCCCTCATGCAAAGCATTCCTTAGCTGGATTTGGATTTATATCATTTTGAAACTTTAGATTCATTTTTTTTCAACTGTTTGGATTATATATTTTTTATGTATCAAACTTTTCGGTCTTAGTGTCACTGATGAGGAATTAATTTCCGAAATGTGCACATCTGGCACATCAAAATTTAACTGGTATATGTATTATATATTGATTAATAAACATGTTAATCCAATTACATGATTAGGGCACATGACCTACAGGTAATAAACTTGGCACTGTTCCATGTAGTATTTTAACCTGGACATTCAGAAGAAAAATAGTGAACTGCATGATTTTTAATCTAGATTTGCCCAATAGATTCACATCTGTACTTGTAAAGTTTGCCATTGCATCACATAAGTAGGGATACTACATTACTTATTTCAGTATTTTTGCCAAAAATACAATAGATATTGCAATACAAATCAAGTTATTTCGCAAAAGATAGAGATTGCTTTTCATATACATATGATGCATGATTCTTAAATTTTTAAGTATTAACCAGTATTAAGGATGTGCTAAGAGAACTTGTATTAAATGTTGCCATTCATTTATTCATAAGAGTTTGCTCTCAAGTTTCATGATTTCAAGAAAGAATTGACCATTTACAAATTCAGTTAAATTTTATAGTGAAATTGTCTCAAACCTGTTCCACTTAATGTTTTCATAGATTATAAATGTATTTTTTAGTTTCACATATCAAATCACACCTAATTAATCATTCATAGACAACATTATACAAAGAAATAGGAAAAATTTGCCTTTATAATTTCCAGTACCAATATTAATCCATACATGTGCATGTATATACCAAATGATTAAAAATACTCATAGAAGAACATTTTTCTGCGTTTCTATATATTAGCAGTTTCATGAATATGTGTGTTTGTGTGTGTGTGTGGGGGGGGGGGGGGGACAGTCATAAGAAAAAAAATAATTTTGAAAAAAAATAACATATACACAAAATGTTTTGATAGTACAGGAAACTGAAGAAGCTTGTGGTTTAACTTAAGCTTGGTCTGTAACATATATTAATATTTAATAATTTTATTGTTTTGTTTTTATTTTGAAAAAAATAACATATACACAAAATGTTTTAATAGTACAGGAAACTGAAGAAGCCAGTGGTTTAACTTAAGCTTGGTTTGTAACATATATTGATAAAGACAAGCTCTTTACTCAGTGCAAATGATATATTTTTAAACAATGTTTACCAAAGTTATAATTTTTTTCAACTATTGATAAAATGTGTGAATTTAGACTGAAGTCCAAACGTAAGCTGTTTTTGAAGATAAAACTTAAATTTTATAAATTTCTTCAAAATTTTCTTCGATTTTATTATAAAATGACCTGAAATGAACATTTTCTCCTATTTCTATGTATCTTACTTAAATATTTCTCTTATCATAATAACAATAACAAAGTTAGTCCACACTTAAGTCTTGTTTGCGATCTTAGGGCAAGTTTGTTAAATTATTATTGAAATTTTATCATTTATAACCCAATATCAATATAATAAATGAAAAAATATCTGTAATTCCAATTAAATGCTGTATGTGACTTTTTTCCAATGACTTTTTTCTTATGACTTTTTCCTAGATTCTTAATTTGTATATATTTATTTATAAATTCAATTTTTTATCTTATACAATAATGTGTGTAAACAACTACCATGAATGCATCCCAATATTTGCCGTTAAAACAGTTGAAAAAAATTACAAAAATATGAAGTGAATAATTCCTAAACAATAGCAATGTAGCAGTGTAGGAAAAACATTAAATATTTCATTCCTTTTCATTTTATAATTATGTTCCTATTGTTTATTTGGAGTTTTAATTCTTATATGAACGTCATCAGTATTATGCAGTGTCTTAGCAAGCTAAAAGTTGTCTTCAGAATGCAGAACAAACACATTAATTAATGAAGTTGTTTTAAAAAGACCCTATACAATAGAACATCTGTGCAATGTGTTTGATTATTATATATTTTACAACACTTCTTATGATACTTGTAGTCATATTAGTTGTTGCATTGTGTCAACAAGGATTTGTCATGACTTATTATATATGACATGAGTAACTCATGTCAAAAGGCATGGTGTCTTTAAATACTGAGCTTGAAAATCCTACTGGCAAACCAGTAAAAATCATCATAATGGACAACAACAAGAAAATATTGATATATGGCCATAGTTTTATAAATCATCTTTATAGATATATGCAGCAAAAACAGGTGAAATTCCATCTGAAATTTCAAGTAGAGATGATAGGGTTGAGTGGTGGAAGAACAACAGACTTACTTCGAAGAGCATGCAGAAATTCTTCATTCAAGAAGTACAGATATGTTTTTTTACAGACAGGGGGCAATGATATATCTCCTGATTCCAATGCCCATCAGATAGCAGAAGATATAAAACAATTGGCAAAGTTTTTTAAACAGAATGGGGCCAAAGTTGTAGTGGGCACACTTTTCCCAAGAAGAAAATTTAGAAAGCACCCAACTATGTCCATCAGTAAATATGACCAACAAAAAAAGCTGGTGAACAAAATTTTGGAAGAAATCTTAAGAGATGAAGACATTCTTGTATGGCAGCATCGACGATTTCCATCAAAGAATCATTTTCTTGATGGTGTACATCTGAATCCTGCTGGTAACAAGAAATTTGTAGCTAGTGTTGCTGCTGGCTTAGGCCATGTGATAAGAAAATAATATAATGACAATTATTTACATAAAGGCCCTTTTAAGGGCCAACCAAATACTGCGAAAAGTATCTATAAAAATCATGGTATTTAAACATAAAAAAGTTGGTTAATGTGTAACATCTCATCAGAATTTTTCAGCTAATTGAGAAGAGGACAATTAGTTCATCAATATTAAAATATCTTATGTCCAAGATCAATTATAATAATCTTTATCAATTTAAAGATTGTTCAAAGTAACATCTTATAGCATTACATAAAATACATGCACTGAACAAAATTTTAAATATTTAAATGAAAAATGAAATTCAAAATTAAAATATACATCACAAAATATCAAAAAGTTTGCATTAGCATTAAATTAAATACATACATTCCATGTACCAATCATCAAAAGGAGGAGAAAATTCTAAATTAACAAGAAAATAGAATATCAAATATAAGTCAATAACACTATATTTAGAGTTTATATATCTGACTTTACACTTTACTGAATTGATCTATCTGACAGACCATTTACCTTTTATTTATGTAACAATTAAATCTGCTTATTTAATTGATAGTTGATAATTTAATAAAAAAAAAAAAATACAAGCTGATTTGGGAGTTGATCAAGAAACTGAATTTCTTTATTTTTTTATGAAATTAATAATATTAATTAAAAAAAAAAAATTGAGGGAAATTTTACTTTTTAAAATTTGAATGTCTGCAACCACGTTTGTAAACCTATAGTAGGAGTTTATTTCTTAATACTTTTGTTATAAATATACGTGTCATTATAACACCTCTGGATATTACCTATTATTATTAAAATCTCTATTTGCATACAATTCTTTTTGGTCTGTCTCTTTGGTAGGGTTAAGGTAATGGTTTTTTATATCCCACTCCAGAATATTTCACTTATACAGAGATGGTCAGTTTGGAAAATGGTTGAGGAAACTGGAGTACCCAGAGAAAACTACTGACCTGCAGCAAGTAAACAGACCAATGCCCCACATGAAATGCTTTACCCACATGGATGACATCAATAACTATTCAGTCTATTATTATTCCCTTAACACAACTGGTGCATGAACTGCACATTGAATAGACATTAACCTCTGTGCCATAGAGGTAAAAGAAAAGAACTTTAAAAAACTGAGATTTTTGCATTGGTATGAATGACTAAATAAAGGAACATTGTGATAAAATCATTTATTATTGATTACTACTTAAACCAGTTATAGGACGAGTTTTAGTCACGTTATTAATAAATTAAAAAATTAATTTGTTATTGTATTTCTTTGTTTAGTGTAAAAAAAAACAAAGTTTTGATGTGTTAAGCAAAAAATTCAGTGAAAAATATAAAATTAAGTCAGCAGTTTTATGTATAATTTGATAAGTAATTTGGCAACTAAACTGTGAATTCACCTGCTACAATTATTGCATAACTAACAGGTAATCTGTCAATTATAATCATAGATGGACTGTTTATTTGTAAGATCAATTTATAACAACTCTATCAATTGAGTAAGTAGATATGTGAGGCCACTGGTTTGTATGTGTGCAATGGACATAAATAGGCTTAACAAAAAAGTTTTTAAGTGGGCTAATATGTTTCGTGGTAAATGTTTTAAAAACTGGAGTTTTAGGGTGCGTAATAAATTTGTTGAAATTGATCTCAATATGTTTGATAGCACAGATGTTTACCCTAGTAAAAGTTTTTAAAGAGTGGCACAAAACATTTGTGTATTTAATAGTTTTAATTGGCTGTATATTTTATTTATGTTTTGGGGTGAATCTATAATAAATAAATTATCTTATCTTATGTTGTCAATTTCTATACATTACCAATGAAATTGGTTTTGTGAAAACAGGTGTAAATGTTATACTCCAATTTATTTATTTTTATAAATGTATATCAGTATACAATACATGTACAGGTAGTTATTCTATGTATATTGTGATACAAATACATGACAGCTTTCTTTGTATTGAGGGGTACATTGAGACAACAATATGCAGCAAATACACTTCCAAATTCTGACATGTTGTTTTTACAACCATTACGAAAGAGATTGTTTGTCTATTTCTGACTCGTCTATTATATCTGATGAAAAGCTTTTTGTTTTCCTATGAAAAAGAACAAATAACATAAAATCCCATAATTACATGTAATTTGTATCAGATTTATGGCTTTAGTACAAAAATGAGTCTGTATATGTAGCAGCTTCATAATGAGTGTTTCTTTTCATTGCAACTAGTTGCAGGGATGTTACATATTTATTAGCGTTGAATATTTATGCAGAAATTTTAAAAGATAAATTTTGTCATTGTTCAAATATAGGTTTTGACATTTTTCAATACCAGATTTGTCTTTGGGAAATATATTAATTTTTTTTAATTATTGATAGTACAGTGTATATAATTACACAAAGTAATATTTTATATTTTTTGTTCTAGCTTTAGCTGTGTAGTTAAGATTTGTTTTTTTTAATCACCTTATATTCATACTTCTGTTTTCTCTTTTTTAGATATACATTTTCAGATTAATAATAAAAGAAAGGTTTTAATTTAAAGTTAAAATACATAAGTTCACGGAATAATCAGTTTTCTTTTAGCACCTTAACATTTCAACTACAAAGAATTTATTTTAACAGAGTTTGTCATTTCCATTGTTTTTTTTTTATTGTATATCTCATTTCACTGTTTAATATTTAAGTACATTAAAACTAGTTTCTTTTGCATTTATAATTGGGTAATAACTACATTTCCTCAATTTCAGACTTCATTTAGACTAATTCTATTTCATTTCATTTGCAGCTCTCTTTATTTTTTTAGATTTTTTCTGTATTTGTAACTTATAACAAATTTATAGTTAGACCATTTCATTTCATTTTTCTGAAAGTCATAATTCATCATATTTGTTTCTCTTGTAGATAATATCAATTCATCATATTTTGTTTCTCTTGTAGATAATATTAATTCATCATATTTTGTTTCTCTTGTAGATAATATTAATTCATCATATTTTGTTTCTCTTATTCATCATATTTTGTTTCTCTTGTAGATAATATTAATTCATCATATTTTGTTTCTCTTGTAGATAATATTCCATTATTTTTCCATTTTATTAAAACTGTTTTAATTTATATTCAGCTATTTTCAGTTATTATTGCATATTATTTCAATTGAAAATGAAGTCTAAGGTGTTAATTGCTGGCCACTCTCAAGCCAAGTACTTTTCACACCACTTGAAACGAACAGATGTTGATGTTGTTTCGTTTTCAGGCTTTAGGATTGAGCAAATGTGGGAGAAAATTCATACGATGGTACCCTTCTACACCATGATTGTGCTGCACATCGGGGCAAACAATTTATGGAATGACTCTGTATCTAAAAGTTTGAGGCAGTATCAAAATTTAGTACAGAACATCTGGACTGTAAACGCCACGTGTAGGGTGGTCATTTCTGGTTTGTTGTCCACGTGGCCAAGAACCGTTTTCCAGGGAAGGCCAAGTCCTGTTAAATTCTTGTCGATGGTCAACAGGAAGGCACTTGCCGTTAACAAAAAGTTACACCTCATATCTCAGTCGTATCAAAGGTTGAGTTATGTAGGACATCCGGACTTCATGGTAAATGGTCAACTTCAGCCCATGTTAAGTAGGGATGGACTCCACCTGAACTGGAATGGTACTGCCAACATTGTGGCTAAAATCGAAATGGAAATTCACAGGTTGAGATTTTCCAGTTTTGAAACTGCTACAAAATTAAGGAATACAGAATTTGTAGCAAGGTCACCCATCGCACAACTAGAATGTCTAATCCCAAGTAAACCAGAAATTCCTACAACATACAGGGATGTATTGCTGAAAAATTTATTTCACACAAACATTTCTTTTATGGGAGATAAAAAGACCAATACGCCAGTCTCCAGCATTTTTGGTGACGTAATGCTCAATGACTCAAACAAAACTGTTCCTACTCCATATAGGGATGCTCTGATGAGAAATTTAACATTACCACATACTTGTATGCCATCAGCAAAAAAAATAAATACCGCCCAGGTTAAAGGCGTACAAGACAGTACTTGTGATAACACTTTTGGTACATGTGGTGTTTCCAATAACACCACACAGGATTTACCAGTACCATATGCCACTTGTGAGGATGCTGTTAAATATAGCGGTATTTCAAATAATGCTGCAAGGGATACACCCAAAAAACAGCAGTCATCCTCTTCCAACTTCCAGAATAAGATATATTTTAAAGGTGCATTAAATGTGTTATCAATTTTTTTCTTTGTCGGATCAAGTACAGAAACAGATTATTCTCAAGTGTTGAGCATGCTTACCAGACTGAGGCTGCACTTTACCACAACAAAATCTGTTTGGCTGAGAAGATATACAATGCCCCATCAGCTGCCAATGCAAAGAAGCTGGCTAAAACTATTGTCAAACAAAGGTCATGGTTTCAGGTGAAGAAAAGTCTCATGGTCAATTTATTGCAAGCCAAATTTGACCAAGTAACAGAATTCCGTGAGTATCTTTTAAGTACACATGGTAGCCAGCTATTACACAATGTCGCCGACCGGTTTTGGGGCACCGGCAGATTTAATGAGGGTGAGAACTTTTTTGGCAATTTGTTAATGCAACTGCGGAATAAACAGATGCAGACCAATAGGGAAGAGTGTAGAAGGCCTGGTTTGGTAAGTAAAACTTTAGTCTCTAACAATGATGCCACTTTGTCCCCAGTAACTAAAGCAATTCAAGTGGCAACCCATAATGCAGAGGCTCTTGAGGCAATCTGTACTCCAGATAATGAGGTAAGTATACTACCTGGTAGTCCTAAACCTCAACACAACGAACTTGATGTCACTGAGGTAGGTGGTAAAAATTCAGTTTGTGTGTCCATAGACATAGTTAGTAAAACTACTCCATTGGCTAAGCAAGGTTTAAACATTCTTAAAAGTCCAAGTAAAGGTCAAATAACAAATACCAGTGCTCAAACTAAAACTAAAAATACTAAATCAAAATTAACAAAAAGCAACAGTACTACAACTAAGTTTCAAAGTCAAACAGGAGGTGGTAACAATAGTTTTAGCAAAGGGTCCAAATTTTCTACTTACCAAACTTTTCAAACAGAATTTGACGAATGGTGTATTAATCATTTTCATCCAATGACTAGAAAGGATAGTGCTAAATTAAAAGGATGTGAAAATGAGGAATTCCCATATGAATATATCGTCTTTGCATGTAAACACCATGGAAAAATTAGAAAGAGGAAAATCTGAAAGGCCCAATCAAAAACATTTAGCTAAAGAATGTCCCATGAGTTTAAGATTAAAATTTGATGAAAAGCTAAATTGCTACACAATTACAAAGTTTGAAGATAACCATAACCATCCTATTTCAAAAGAATTATATCAATTATATCCCTCAAACAGAAAATTAAATGATAGTGATATAACAACTATTCTGAACTTTTTTGACATGAATGTAGAAACTAAAGATATTCGAAATTTCATAGAGGAAAAGATTGGTAAATCAGTATCAAATAAAGATTTAAATAACATAAAACAGAAAATAAAAAAATCAGAACAAAATGGAAGAACTGAAGGTCAAATGGTTTATGACATATTGGACAATTATAAATCACAAGATCCAGGTTGTACTGTAATTTATGAACTTGCCGACGACAGAACTTTGGAACTTTTGTACATTCAAACTTTTGACATGAAAAGAGTGTTTAGAGAGCACCCAAACTTAATTTTTGTAGATGTAACATACAAGTTAAACATTAAGGTTACAGCTTATTTGTGATAATGGTAAATGATAGTGAATGTCATGGAAAACCAGTTGCCTACTGTTCTTGAAGTCAGAGAAGAAAGCCAATCTTGCATCTGTTATTCGGCACTTTTGTAACATAAATGATACATCAAAAACAACAACTGCTATGGTTGATAAAGATTTTTGTGAAATTTCTGTACTAAAAGAAGAAATTAAAAATATAAAAATACTGCTTTGCACATTTCATGTTATGAAATATTTTAAGAAGAAAGTAAGTGATATGGAAATGAAAAATGATGATAAAACTAATCTAATGTGCTTGTTAACTAAAATGATTTATTCGAAATCTCAAGCAGAATATTTGGAATTACATTCAGTTCTAAAAGATGACTTTCCGTCATTCATACAATATTTTGATTCAAATTGGCACAATTGCACTGAAATGTGGGTTCACTATTACCGACCAACCACAGGATTCTTAGGCAATAATACTAATAATAAGTTAGAAAGTCACAATCAGAAACTTAAAGCCTATATAAAAAGAAATTTCCACTTGTCTGAGGTCAGTACAAGGTCTTTTGCGGTACATTAAGGATGGTGTTTAAATCTGAACAATTCAAAAATTCAATAATTTAAAACTAAAATTGATTACAACCATATTAGTCCATTACATAACTCAATCTTAACTTGTGTGTCAAACCTGCTTAGGATTTAATAAAAATTGAATTAGATAAACAGTCAAAAAGAAATTATAAAATCACTTGCTCTGAATCAGAAGAGAAAATTAATGTGGAGTATGAAAAAAATTATATCATGTAGGAAAAGATTTGCATACATGTTCTTGTATATTTTATTCCATTTATAAATTGCCATGTCAACACATTTTGCTTGTCGGAGTCACATTGGTGACAGTTTATTTGTTTCTACGCTTATACCCTCAAAATGGAAAATAAATTTCACTGAAAGTTCACAGCCTATGGCAGAATCAGATAATTCAGTACCTGTAATTCTACCAAACAAAAATCTAAGGCAGATAACTCCAAATCTCTGACAGAAAGAGCAAAATATAATAAAGCAATGGATTTAATGAAGGAATTTGGTTCATTTTTAGCTACTTGTGGTACTGATGAGTTCTTTGAGAAACTTGAATTTTTAAAAAAGCTGAAGAGTCATGGCAAAGCAATATTTCTTTTTCAAATTCTACATCTG
>CM056604.1:4219409-4315677 GCA_029721355.1 Tegillarca granosa | reverse complement strand
CTACTCCCCTTGTCCATCACCCTGGCATCAGATGGACCAGTAGATACTCTATCCTCCTAATGTCAAGCGCCAGACCAGTAAGCGATATACATCTCTATTTTTAGAGTCTTAGGTATGACCCAGCCTGGGTTGGAACAAACGATCTCCCACTCTCAAAGCAGACACTCTACCACTGAACCACTGAGGCAGTCTCTGTGAAAATGAATTGACATTGATGTCATGAAACCAAGTGTTTAAACTGAGCCATGACATTTTGTATTAATAACACCTTTAAAATGATAATGAAACCAAGTGTTAAAACTAAACCATGACATTTTATATCAATAAACACCTTTAAAATGATAATGAAACCAAGTGTTTAAACTGAACCATGACCATGACTTTTTGTAGCAATTAAAACCTTTAAAATATGTGAAAACAAAATAATGGTACTTATTATCCACCAAATGTCTTTATTAAATAAAGAGAATACCATTTATATATTTTTTTTTATATTGACCAATTTCAATCCTTCTGAAAGTTCTTCAAAATGGCAGATTTTAGTGTCCGTTTCACTTTGACCAAGAATATGACTATGCCGTAAAAGTGTAAATAAGACTAGATGTTTGCTTATTTAAATATGGCTATACAGATCCTTTATAAGAGTTTATATACTCAGTAAAAATTCTTTTACTTATCTGAAGGTTAGGTAGTCAAGTTCTGAGATGACTGAGGAAATGGGAGTGCCATAGAAAATCCCAAATGTTTTACAAATTAAACTGACAAACTCACATTAGTTATATGTGCCTGAATAGGATTTGAACCTAGATAGATCTGTTAGTTAGCACTTCGAACCACTTGGCAACCAAGACCCCTTTTTGATAAGTAAAAGTACAAAGTAAGAAATAATTGCACATAGATCTATAGGTTTATATATACATGTACATGTATTAGCATCATGAACTGATAAACATGCAGGTATAACAAATTTATGTATAAACTAAACATGATTAAATAAAACTAATATAATAACAAATTAAATATCCAATAAATCAGTTATTTTACAGTAAGACCTTGTTAAAATGCCCCTCAATTATTTTGCAACCTCACTTATTACTTAAATATTTTTATGTCACAAGATCCATTTCTCCCCTGTTTTATTTATAGTTCTTTCTTCATTTTTGTGCCAACATGTGACTTAACAAAAGGGAGCAATAAGACAAAATTTTAATGTTTTAATTGAGTTTTTGTGAATTAAATTTAAAAAAAACCTTGACATCATGATTCAAAACTCTAAAAATTATCACTTTTAACTTTCCTTTACTTTACTCTTTTACCCATCCAATATTTCGGTTTCTGTTTTACATTTTTCACGATATCACCCGCAGATCTTCTGATTTTCTTCCTTTCTTGGTGATGTAATCTATTCTAGCTGTCTCTTTGATTCTTTTTCATTTTTCTTAAATTTGAATGTTAATTCTTTATTTCCAACAGCCCCAGATTCACTTATAATAGAACTGTCATTCATCTGTAGTCTTTCTTCTAAACTCTTCTTCATTTGTTTGTTTTTCATTTTATAACTTTTATCTTCTTAGCACTCAAATCTTGTCCTTCCTTTATTTCATAAAACTGTGGCATTTGATCCTTTCTCTGTTTATCTTGTTTCTTTATTAACCTGTGTTGTTTCTTCACTTCCTCTGTCCACGTATGTTCATCATCAGAATTACTACTGGCCTCATCACTAGGCTCACCTTCAAGTTCATCATCAACATCATCATCATGGACCTCCTTAAATTGTTGCATTTCTTTTGTTTATTTTTCTTGCTTTATCTAGCTTTGAGATCACTGGATTCAAAAGTCTATAGTCTTCACTTTCAGTATCTATCTGGAATTCTGGATTACTAAACATAGCTGAAAATCTATCATCTTTCAACAAATTAGATTTATTTTAGTCTTTTTTCTTTCCATCGTCAGCATTTTCCTCTGCATCCATAAGTTTTTCTGCCAGTTCTCTGTTCACTTTGGGGAAGTTTCTTCAATCTTACCCTGTTTGCTCTTTCCTGCTCAATTTTTTCTCTAATTTATTTTTTCTGTAGTCTTCATAAGCAAATGGTTCGGCAATGGATTTTGCTTTGTGATACAACCTCATATCAATAAAAAATCCATGCATGTAAGCTCGCAATAAATTTGTCCCAATCAAATCAACAAGTCCTAAATTTTCTACTTCAGTTCTTGTTAAGAATTTATAATCATCATATACAATAGCTGAAGAACTTTCTTCAAGTTCTTCAGTCAAATTGTCCAGAAATGAGCACCATCTGGGAGCAGTTCCCATGGCTGGGATATAATAAGTCAAAAGCTTTGGTGCTTCATTTGCCATAAATAAAGACCAGATTCTGGGATGAGACACAAGTCATTTAAGTCTGTACCTGGTTCAATAGCTGTAAAGGCTTTACCAGTTTCTCTATTCCAAAGTTTGACTATCTTCTTATCCATTGATAAAACAAGGTCTAATGAATCTTGAAACTCTATGCGCTTTATTGGAAGTTCATACTGATGATCTTTTACCAGCAGTGGTTTGTCTGACCTGAGATCATACAATAAAATATGTCCAGAACTTGTGCCAATGCCAAAACTAAGACCATCTCTAAAATTTTAATGAAGTTACTGATGGAATGCCTGACAAGTCAAGATTTTGCATGCCACTTGCAGCAACATCCAATACTCCTACTTTACTTCTTGACCTAGGGTCAAAACATTCAACTGTCCAACACCAGTTCCACAAGCAAACATTTGATGGACTGGGTTAAATTCACAACAGTTCACTTCTGATGCACCTGTAACAAGTGGATTCATAAACCGCCCTTGCTCAAGGTTTAAACGATAGATTTCCTGACTAACACCAACTACATACAAATCACAGCTTGAAGCATGATAGGGCTAAATCTCTTCCATATTTGGGTATTCTAGTCCTATGATATCGACCAAATTGTGAATGGAATTCTATGTATCTGTCATTTTCTAAGAACACAACTTTACTATAGTCATCTGACAAGAACTGAAACTTTACTACATCTGAATCAAGTCCTCTCTCAAACTTTAGTGACATCTGTGTGGACATCATAACACCTAAATCTAGGTTTGTATGTTCCCGCCGCACATATATATTGTCCGTCATTTGAAACTTTGACACAATAACTTACTGTGGGCATTTCAAAATCCTGAATAAGTTCGATCCTACGTCGAATGTCGACATCTTGTTTTGTAAAGACCTCTTCTTTCGATCCGAAAGCCAATCTGGTAATGATTTTCCAGCGCTTAAATTATAAATCTTAACATTATTCGGGTTTGACACCTGCATGTTTGTATTGTTAATTACAGTATTTCATTTAAAACGGATAAAACAACAGAATTGTTCATTTAAAATCAAATAAGACGACACATTTCATACTAACTGACCATGTGGTATTGATTCCGGAACCCGCTTAGTCACAGTAAAAGTCAAATAGAAAAAAAATCAAACGATGACTACAGCCGGATTGTCCCCGTCAGTATTCATTTTGTGAACGAACATAAATATTCGAAGTTATTAGTCTATCTTTCATTGTCAGATAACTAAACTTTAAGGATAATTTCTACCAATAAAAAGTCAAGATATTTAGATTTGACGTTTTTGTTACAGAAAATATTTATTTTTTACACACATACTAGATGTTTTTTTTAACCGTTTTTAAAATACTACTGTCCTATTGTTTATTTGGAGTTTTAATTCTTATATGAACGTCATCAGTATTATGCAGTGTCTTAGCAAGCTAAAAGTTGTCTTCAGAATGCAGAACAAACACATTAATTAATGAAGTTGTTTTAAAAAGACCCTATACAATAGAACATCTGTGCAATGTGTTTGATTATTATATATTTTACAACACTTCTTATGATACTTGTAGTCATATTAGTTGTTGCATTGTGTCAACAAGGATTTGTCATGACTTATTATATATGACATGAGTAACTCATGTCAAAAGGCATGGTGTCTTTAAATACTGAGCTTGAAAATCCTACTGGCAGACATTTCATCATCATTCATTGATGAGACATACCTCTGACAGCTTGGACACGATGAACACGGAAATCTCCAGTTTACCGCCAGCTTTCGCCGTCCTTTTAGGAACAGTCCTAAAAGGACTACCAGTCACCTTTAGTTTAAAGGAAGACAAGGAACGCTTTACCGCTACACTTGTGTGGAGGAAAGTGGAGGCCAGGAAGGACCAGGATCTTACCAGTCCTACCGGCCGGGGTATCGATGGCCCTACAAACAAAGTTGTTGTTGATGTTGTCGCAGCAGAAAACAGTAAGAAGAAACACAAATCGCCTTCCACGCTCCGGCGAAATAGAACTCGCTGGAGCAGGAGGAATGCGACAAAGACAAAGAAAGACCAACCAACCGATCAACCAGCTAAGACATACCAACCACCACCGGGACCTAAACCAGCGCCAGATAGGAATATCCAGCCAGCCTGCTTGCCGGTTCCGGTTCCGAGCCAACCACTGCCTACAAATGAAAAGTATCACACGAGGTGGGGTAAGCCGGCTAACTTGTCTGTTCTCATGCCGCCGAGTAACACGGGTAGGTCCATACTCCCCACACCTCCATTGGCAGTGGCTTCGGCTCTAAACCAACTTTCAATCATGGCGACCAAAGAACTCCAGAACTTTCAAGATCAGCAACACCAGCTCCAACGACGCAGACCACTTCCACCAGGTCAGCCGGGATTCAATTACCCACCACCACGGTGCTGAAGCGAACGGCATGGCAGAGTGTTGCTCCGGTGTTTTCGCGGTGTGCCTGACTGTGGACTTGCGCCTCTGGCTCCCGGACCTGCCTTCATCCAGCGTCACGACCTGGCGTCTTCGCTTGTGAATGAGTATTTATCTATACAAAAGCAAAAAATTTTTCTAAAAAATTCAACAGTCTGCACAATGGACTAGCTTCCCAATGTAGACTTTAAACTCGTTCAGTCGATCGATCCTACTGGCAAACCAGTAAAAATCATCATAATGGACAACAACAAGAAAATATTGATATATGGCCATAGTTTTATAAATCATTTTATAGATATATGCAACAAAAACAGGTGAAATTCCATCTGAAATTTCAAGTAGAGATGATAGGGTTGAGTGGTGGAAGAACAACAGACTTACTTCGAAGAGCATGCAGAAATTCTTCATTCAAGAAGTACAGATATGTTTTTTTACAGACAGGGGGCAATGATATATCTCCTGATTCCAATGCCCATCAGATAGCAGAAGATATAAAACAATTGGCAAAGTTTTTTAAACAGAATGGGGCCAAAGTTGTAGTGGGCACACTTTTCCCAAGAAGAAAATTTAGAAAGCACCCAACTATGTCCATCAGTAAATATGACCAACAAAAAAAGCTGGTGAACAAAATTTTGGAAGAAATCTTAAGAGATGAAGACATTCTTGTATGGCAGCATCGACGATTTCCATGAAAGAATCATTTTCTTGATGGTGTACATCTGAATCCTGCTGGTAACAAGAAATTTGTAGCTAGTGTTGCTGCTGGCTTAGGCCATGTGATAAGAAAATAATATAATGACAATTATTTACATAAAGGCCCTTTTAAGGGCCAACCAATACTGCGAAAAGTATCTATAAAAATCATGGTATTTAAACATAAAAAAGTTGGTTAATGTGTAACATCTCATCAGAATTTTTCAGCTAATTGAGAAGAGGACAATTAGTTCATAAATATTAAAATATCTTATGTCCAAGATCAATTATAATAATCTTTATCAATTTAAAGATTGTTCAAAGTAACATCTTATAGCATTACATAAAATACATGCACTGAACAAAATTTTAAATATTTAAATGAAAAATGAAATTCAAAATTAAAATATACATCACAAAATATCAAAAAGTTTGCATTAGCATTAAATTAAATACATACATTCCATGTACTAATCATCAAAAGGAGGAGAAAATTCTAAATTAACAAGAAAATAGAATATCAAATATAAGTCAATAACACTATATTTAGAGTTTATATATCTGACTTTACACTTTACTGAATTGATCTATCTGACAGACCATTTACCTTTTATTTATGTAACAATTAAATCTGCTTATTTAATTGATAGTTGATAATTTAATAAAAAAAAAAAATACAAGCTGATTTGGGAGTTGATCAAGAAACTGAATTTCTTTATTTTTTTATGAAATTAATAATATTAATTTAAAAAAAAAAAAAAAAATTGAGGGAAATTTTACTTTTTAAAATTTGAATGTCTGCAACCACGTTTGTAAACCTATAGTAGGAGTTTATTTCTTAATACTTTTGTTATAAATATACGTGTCATTATAACACCTCTGGATATTACCTATTATTATTAAAATCTCTATTTGCATACAATTCTTTTTGGTCTGTCTCTTTGGTAGGGTTAGGTAATGGTTTTTTATATCCCACTCCAGAATATTTCACTTATACAGAGATGGTCAGTTTGGAAAATGGTTGAGGAAACTGGAGTACCCAGAGAAAACTACTGACCTGCAGCAAGTAAACAGACCAATGCCGCACATGAAATGCTTTACCCACATGGATGACATCAATAACTATTCAGTCTATTATTATTCCCTTTACACAACTGGTGCATGAACTGCACATTGAATAGACATTAACCTCTGTGCCATAGAGGTAAAAGAAAAGAACTTTAAAAAACTGAGATTTTTGCATTGGTATGAATGACTAAATAAAGGAACATTGTGATAAAATCATTTATTATTGATTACTACTTAAACCAGTTATAGGACAAGTTTTAGTCACGTTATTAATAAATTAAAAAATTAATTTGTTATTGTATTTCTTTGTTTAGTGTAAAAAAAAACAAAGTTTTGATGTGTTAAGCAAAAAATTCGGTGAAAAATATAAAATTAAGTCA
The DNA here is from genome assembly GCA_029721355.1 of Tegillarca granosa. Lineage (NCBI taxonomy): Eukaryota > Metazoa > Mollusca > Bivalvia > Arcoida > Arcidae > Tegillarca > Tegillarca granosa. The sequence continues at coordinate 4,308,736 of CM056604.1, read as the reverse complement.
GCAGTTTTATGTATAATTTGATAAGTAATTTGGCAACTAAACTGTGAATTCACCTGCTACAATTATTGCATAACTAACAGGTAATCTGTCAATTATAATCATAGATGGACTGTTTATTTGTAAGATCAATTTATAACAACTCTATCAATTGAGTAAGTAGATATGTGAGGCCACTGGTTTGTATGTGTGCAATGGACATAAATAGGCTTAACAAAAAAGTTTTTAAGTGGGCTAATATGTTTCGTGGTAAATGTTTTAAAAACTGGAGTTTTAGGGTGCGTAATAAATTTGTTGGAATTGATCTCAATATGTTTGATAGCACAGATGTTTACCCTAGTAAAAGTTTTTAAAGAGTGGCACAAAACATTTGTGTATTTAATAGTTTTAATTGGCTGTATATTTTATTTATGTTTTGGGGTGAATCTATAATAAATAAATTATCTTATCTTATGTTGTCAATTTCTATACATTACCAATGAAATTGGTTTTGTGAAAACAGGAGTAAATGTTATACTCCAATTTATTTATTTTTTATAAATGTATATCAGTATACAATACATGTACAGGTAGTTATTCTATGTATATTGTGATACAAATACATGACAGCTTTCTTTGTATTGAGGGGTACATTGAGACAACAATATGCAGCAAATACACTTCCAAATTCTGACATGTTGTTTTTACAACCATTACGAAAGAGATTGTTTGTCTATTTCTGGACTCGTCTATTATATCTGATGAAAAGCTTTTTGTTTTCCTATGAAAAAGAACAAATAACATAAAATCCCATAATTACATGTAATTTGTATCAGATTTATGGCTTTAGTACAAAAATGAGTCTGTATATGTAGCAGCTTCATAATGAGTGTTTCTTTTCATTGCAACTAGTTGCAGGGATGTTACATATTTATTAGCGTTGAATATTTATGCAGAAATTTTAAAAGATAAATTTTGTCATTGTTCAAATATAGGTTTTGACATTTTTCAAACCAGATTTGTCTTTGGGAAATATATTAATTTTTTTAATTATTGATAGTACAGTGTATATAATTACACAAAGTAATATTTTATATTTTTTGTTCTAGCTTTAGCTGTGTAGTTAAGATTTGTTTTTTTTAATCACCTTATATTCATACTTCTGTTTTCTCTTTTTTAGATATACATTTTCAGATTAATAATAAAAGAAAGGTTTTAATTTAAAGTTAAAATACATAAGTTCACGGAATAATCAGTTTTCTTTTAGCACCTTAACATTTCAACTACAAAGAATTTATTTTAACAGAGTTTGTCATTTCCATTGTTTTTTTTTTATTGTATTTTATTGTATATCTCATTTCACTGTTTAATATTTAAGTACATTAAAACTAGTTTCTTTTGCATTTATAATTGGGTAATAACTACATTTCCTCAATTTCAGACTTCATTTAGACTAATTCTATTTCATTTCATTAAAATTGCTCATGTGAGCTTTTGTTATGGATAGGAACATCCATCCATACATCCATCAAAAGACTTCTCAGACACTACTGGTTACATTTCATTCATATTAGTCAATAGCACCTTTAAACCATTGCCATTCTCATTTGTGTTTCTGGTCACTTTGGCTACCAAAAGTAGGTCACAGTGACCTATATAGCTAATAACCAAAACAATAAAAATAATGTTATCTGAAACCACTTCTATTGAGGCAACATGTTATGACTTAACCAGGTATTATCAAGACATACCAGTTACATTTAAAATCAGGTGAGCAAATTAGGGCCATCTTGTTGGGCCTCTTGTTTCTTTTTCATGTATTGAGCATACAGTTACTTTCTTTTTCTTTTTTCTTTTTTTTTTTTTTTTTTTTTTTTTTTTTTTTGGTATTTGGCATAGGCAGTTTGTTTCTTTTTTCAGGTATTCAATATAGACAGTTTGTTTCTTTTTTCATGTATGGCCAAAATGAACATTAAGTGTGTCTCGGGTTACATTCCTGGTAAAAATAGGGTAGGTAGGTAGGGAACCCTTTTTATTTTTTTAAATCTTTTAACAAAAGTTTATATACTGGACACATCTCACAGTGCTTGTTCCAAAATGCTGAAACATTTTTAGGGTAGGCCTAGAAAAATAGGGTAGGGTAACCTGAAACACATTTGTTTCTTCTCAGCCTATTCAACATAGAGACTGTTTCTTTTTCAGGTATTCAACATGGTTTGAAAGGGAGTTTGTTTCCTTTTCAGATGTTCAACATAGACAATTATATAAAATATTTTTACTGGGGGATCCATATTTGACACATTTTTCTTTTTCAAGAATTAAAAAGACAGTCAATTACTCTTTTTTTTGGGGGGGGGGGGGGGGGATTCAGCAGAAATAATTTCTTTTTGTTTTCAGATCATCAACAGAAAATTTGTTTCTTATTGTTGGTTTTTCAGCATTGTTTGTTCCTTTTTACAGATATGCAACACAGAGTTTTTTTTCTTGTTCAAAGTTCTTACTACCTGACTGATGAGGCCCAAGTAAGAACACTTGTTGATCTATTGAAAAAATGTTGTGATGCAACTTTTTACAGGAAGGGCCGAAACTTTCATGGTGACTGTATATATAATAATTAAATCTGTAAATTCAGAAATTAAAAATAGCAATGTGCGATTTAATAATATGCATTCATTCTTCAAACTCTCTTTTTCTTTTTTGATGCAAATTACCTGTCAAGTAATTTAGGTTCTTTTCGGATTATTTTCTAAGAATTTATTAGTATTTGGATAGTTTTGTCACCAGGAAAGTCTCAGGGATTGTTGTTTACGAATACATGAATACAAGTATTACTGAAGTAGCATCATGAAAATATTTTACAGATAATCTCACTATTTATCAAAAGGATTATTCAATTTCAGACCTTAGACATTTTGGGTGTCACAGAAGTGTATCCTGCATACTACTTTAGTTATCCTGCTTCATGTTTTCAGGATTATATTGGAGAAGGGGAAATTATTAGTAACTGAGATAAGTGCTAAACTAGTTGTAAGACAATGCTTCATCTCAATCCAAAGCTACATAAATGGTGATCTTGTATAGTGTGGTCTGAGCTGCAGTAATACTGTACAATGCATTTACAGAATGCCAGTTTACCCCTATCTATATTCGAGTACAAAATGTAGACTAACATTTATGATGTATAATGTGTTCTGAAATGTGATGGACATTTACAGTATATATAATTTGTTCTAAAAATGTGATGGACATTTACAGTATATATAATTTGTTCTAAAAATGTAATGTGTTCTGTAACTGTCTCTAAAAACAAAGTTTAACTCAGTTGTTGGTGAATTAGTTGTAAAATTATCAAGTGGGACTTTATTGTTCTTTAGGTCTTGAAAATTGTATTCGAAGTCTCACTGATCAAAAGTAACAATTAGTTCTTCTAGTATAAATTCATTAGAGATCAAATGCTTACATGTAACCAAGACGAGAGATTTTATTCCTAGCAGAAATGTTACTCAATTGCTGAACAAAAAATCTGATACAAACATTTAAAAAAATTTAAGTCAATATTATATAGGAGATAACACATGAGCAATGCAATATAGAAAAAAGATATTGCTGAAGAATTTTTTTAAAAATGGTTTTAAACTGTGTTTTTTCCCATGACTCGCTTTAGAACAATAAAGCCAAGTTGGTTTAAAAATGCCCTAAATTTCCTTTTTTCTTCTTTATTTATTCATTTTTAAATTTGCTCTCTGATTCAGTTTTATTTATTTTTTTTTTATTTTTTTTTTTTATTGTTTACAATTTTCTAAGAATAAAAAAATTCTTGTTCTATTTCTACCTAAGGCTGTATATTCCTTTCATTTTTAAGATGGATATCTCACTGTAAAAAAAATTCACATTGTACTGTAATCAACTAATTTTTTGTTAAAAAAACAAGAAATTTTACTACTGATATCGACAATATAGTTCATTTTTCATTACCACTAAATAACACAGAATTTAGATAGCAACTATAATTAAGACAAGACCGTTGTATGAACAGTGAAGTTGAATGTCCCTTTCGATATTCATACGCGATGTTAGTGATCAGACTCGAGAAATTAGTACACATAACACAAGCTGATGTTTTATATTTCAAACAAAATTTAGCATTATAATTTGGTTTAATTGGGTTTCTTTACATTTCTTAACTCTTTTTAGTATCAAATATATACTATATAGATCATTTTAGCTGATATGTATTACTTGGCCGTACGGTTCGCAACACACGCAAAATAGTGCAAAGTTTGCGATTTAATTTCTTGCTTGAACAGTTGAAACTTATTTTTTCTCCATGAAATTTTTTTCAATGTTTTTATCCTTTACCATTTTTGATTGCGAAGTCAGTTTGGCTATATAGACAACGATATTTTCCAAAAACGTATACGTGGCAAAAGCCATTCCATTATTACCAAGTACTTGGCAATAGCCTCGGCCTAAAAATAAATGCAATCTAACGTTACTGTGAAAAGTACTGATTTTGTTTTTCAGAACAAGTTGAACAGTTTCTTTTCTTAATAACATAATTTTTATGGTTATCAGATAAAATCTAGACAAATGGCATTTCAAACTCTTTCCTTGTTGTAAGTTTTGGCCGACTGCGCTTCTCTGCCACGAATTTGTATAAAAATGCGGCTAGCTCACTACTGTATTTCAAATTACTTACCTCAGTTTTTATAATACATAATTTTACCTGCAAGTTGCTAACATTTGGAAATACCGGTAAACATATAAGGTGTTAACCAAGGTAAATAACATCCCTGCTCTTTAAAAATCGCCACGTGAAGGAAATCAAATCGACGGGGAAGCATACGGGACACTCGAAAAAATAAATTTTAAATTAAGAAGTTATTTGTGTTAAAAAAAGGGTCTGTTCAGAGACTATATAACTAGTTATATACTTCTCTGGTCTAGCTCTAAAGTTTTAAGGGTTCCTAATATAAGTTTTTATTAAGCTTTTATGTTTTTAAAATATAATTTTGACAAATATCATTTTTCAATAGCCTATTTTAATCACACACAAACATGCGCGCATGCGTAAATTAATGAAAGTAGTACAAAAAGGCAAGATGTTAAAATACAAATGCAATCTAACGTTACTGAGAAAAGTACTGATTTGGTTTTTCAGAACAAGTTGAACAGTTTCTTTTCTTGAATAACATAATTTTTATGGTTATCAGATAAAATCTAGACAAATGGCATTTGAAACTCTTTCCTTGTTGTAAGTTTTGGCCGACTGCACTTCTCTGCTACCTATCGAGTCGCGTAAGTTATCCATTCTCGGGGTAGCTTAAAACAAAACCCTAAACGTAACAGGAGAGGACAAACTGGGATTCGAATCAAGCTTTGGATCGCCACAAATGCATTAGCATTCAACGGGCTACCAGATGATGATTATGATATTTTTATGTCAACAATGCACATCCATAGAATACGATAACTTTGCAGAAAACATATATTGTGTGGATCTAGGTCGATGATTTAACTACGTAAAGCCTCGTTAATGTTGATCGAGAATAGTCTTGACTTCCTTATTTGCCTTTAATTTGTGAAAATGTAAAATGCAACTACATGGAAAACTCTTGTAGGTAAAAGAAAACAGGTAAGAAGAAAAATAAACAATTTTCTAACATAGGGTAAATACGACCGATTCTTGTTTTAATCTCATCCTAGTGTCGACCATGTTGTATGCACCATGTCGCACGTAACATTTTTGATATCCAATATCGACCGTTTTTAATCAATTTTACATAGTTTTATAGCGAGTGTCGGAAGAGAGTAAGGATATCCTGATGGCTCTATCTGTGGCCAAGGAAAAGCTATTGTATAACCAAATATTAACCTTAAACTGTATAAAGGTCACAGTAACCCCAAAAATAATAAAAGTTTGATTTTAAAATTTGTTTTCAACGTGAAGCTTCATCAACTTACTGATGAAATATAGGAACTTGAGATTGGTGAAAAGTGGCTTAAACAGTTTCACTTTGACAAACGTTTTGCCATGACCCTATAGACATTGAAATTCAAGATGTTAACTCATTGTCATATTAACTAATACTTAAATTCTATTTATTGTAGTTTACTGGTAACCATGGCGACTTCTGCATTGGATACAGAACTGACGTGTTCTATTTGTCTAGACTTCTACAGGGATCCCTACCAACTACCATGTATGCATTCTTTCTGCAAGCAATGTTTGATTGAATTATCCAAGCCAAAGATAACAAGCGAAGAGGAATGAAAATGAAGATGAAAATGAACTGGAATGTCCAGAATGTCGACAGACTGTGAGACTAGACCAAAAAGGTATTGATGGCTTGCCAAAAAACTTCACATTGGCAAATATCGTACAGAAATATGCCAAGCAGGAACACAAGGAGGAAGAGAAATACCCTTGCGATATATGTGACACTGAACCACCAAATGATGCTGTCAAAAGTTGCTTACAATGTGGTCTTTTATATTGTAATAGCTGTTTATCACTGGTACACCCGAGCAAAGGGAAACTGAAGACTCATGATTTGATTGAACCGTCTGAACATGGGTATTGTGATTCAATAAAACCTGAAGATTCAAAGTTAATTGTAAGTATGGTAATGGAAAACTACAAATTTAACTAAAAATAAGAAGACCTTAAAATAAACAATAAAACTTTGTAGCATCTTAATCATAAGCTCTGGAAAAAAAAGGTCATAATAGTGTACATTCTTTTATATATCTTTATTTATATTTTAGCCAATTTCTAAACATTTTCAAGATTTAGAAATGATGCATCGAATGTCTAATGTAAATAATAAATGTGTTGTTTATCTATTCTTATCACTATGCAGTAGCGAAATTAATGTGAACAATGTAAAGTGAACAGATGGGCACCACACACACACACACACACACACACACACACACACACACATATATATATAATTCTTTTCTAACATAAAATTTATCAACAATTCATAAATGAATAACGAACAGTTAACTTACTATCATTTAATATTCTAACACTTTTTTCAGTTACTTTTGTTAGTATTTGATGGCTTTTAACTTCAATTTTGTTTTCTATGTGACTTGTGAACCTTGTCGTCGCCATGTGTGTTTACTGTGGGCTATCTTGCCAATGTAATAGTTACTTCCCTTATGCCGCTAAATGTCGCGTAAATTAATGTACCCCGGCAGATTTCCGAACATAGTTCCATGTACCCTGGCAAGTTAACCAATCTCTATGCGAGAAATTTCTTTGAAGGATGACAAAAAAAAACTTCTATATTAAAAACCTTTTTAAAATACATAAGCAATAACAACGTTTTTTTTTTTTTTTTTTTTTTTTTTTTTTGCTTTTTACTGCATCGGTGATACAGTCGCTTTGAAAAAAATGTCCGACACCTCAGTCAAAGTTTTCCTGAGCCCTGATATATATATATAGATAGATAGATAGATAGATAGATAGATAGATAGAGAGAGATAGATAGATAGATATCCTTATAAATTGTCTATGCAAAGCGGATTTATATATGAATTGTATTATGTATTTCAATAGGACAGCTTGCTTTTATCGGTTAATAACTTGGACATACTAAAAAAGAAATATGAACGAAAAATGAAAGACATTCAGAAAAACATTGACAGTCTTCAGGTATGTTGTTGCCATTACATGGAATTCCTTTATAATTATTTTACGAAACATTTCAAGCTTATTCTGAAGCAAAATATGGAAAGGTTTTCAATGTCTATACAGACAGCCTGTGTGTTTGTGATGTTTTGAAAATGAAAACTGTAGGTTATATACCATTTACTTTGGTTGACCTTGGGCCCGTTTTAGTCAGTGTATATTTCTGCCTCCTCCCATCGAAGTTGAAACATCATTGTCAACTTCTTTTCTTCTTCTTATTCGTATTCTTCTCATTATTTTTATTACTTTGTTTGCTTTTTCCCCCAAAAAATTATTAAACAAACCTTTATGCAACTGCAAGGGAACAATCTACGATTTGAGAAGGTATGTCTTTGGCTATTCATAGTTTGTTTAACAGAGTTTGTTGGTACACGTTGACAAAGACTAAAATGGAGTTCAAATCCGGAAAATTGCGACTGTTCTGTTTTTATCCTTACTTTTCACTTTACAAACCTCATTTAGTCCGAATTTTCTCTGATCCCAAGACATTTTTGACACCCAGATGTGTAGGGTCAGACACTGTCTATATCAAAAAGTAACATTGCTAAAATTCCACTAATATTATTCAGTCTGGAGCTAAAAAAGACGACATCCCTTCTGACACATTTTGATTTGGAAAATCTATATAAAGAAATTAATCTACCCTACATTAAGCCACTTGACAATTTGCTATGTAATATACGCGCATCAAAGTCTAGTAAATGTCAAAAAATGACCTTCACTCTTATTCAAAATCATTTCGTTTGAATTAATATACATGTACATGAGTGTTCAAATCATTACAATACTTATCATTGTAATCGTGTTCCAAACTGTAAAATTTGTGACATTGCGTTATTTAATTAATTTCTATGAATGACAGAAAAATTAAAATATTGTTATTATTTTTTTTAATCATGTGATACATATTTTTCTCAATCTGCTACAATAAAAGGACACTGGAGGTCAAAGGAAGAAAGAAACTCAGGTGGTATTTAACAGACTTTCTACCATTCTTAAAACAAAAGAACAGCAGTGTATTTCCGAAGTAGATGATGAAGTCGATGAGAAAACAGATAATCTTGTTCTTTTGCTAACGTCTTGTCAGCAATTTACAGAGGACATTAACAAATTGATGAAAGATGCTCAAACTTGTGTGGAAGATTTTCCTAGAAAAACAACAAGATCAGTATGTCTTTGATCATTTCTTTTTGGTTTTTTTTTTGCTATTTATTAATTTACAATTGATCAATATAATAGGTTTTTAATGAGTTGATGTTAATAAGTCAATTTTCCAGATCCTTTTCTAGTTTTCTTTTCTTCAGATTTTAATTTTTTAATTACACAATATAATGATTTTATCAAAAATTTCTTTATTGGTGCTTGGCAGGCAATAGTAAAAAAATAAGTTACCAAATATACGTGTTAATGGTATTTTTAGCTCACCTGAGAACAAAGTGCTCAAGTGAGCTATTGTGATCAGTCTTCGTCCTTCGTACGTCGTGGGTCGTGCGTCAACGTTTGCTTGTTAACACTCCAGGGGCCACAGTTTTAATCCACTTTACAGCAAACTTGGCCACAGGGATCCCCTTGACCAAAGCCAAGTCAAGTTCGAACATGGGTCATGTTGGGTCAATAAATAGTTCACTAGGTCAAATCAAAGAAAAACCTTGTTTACACTATTGAAGCCATAACTTTTGATTAATCGTCTTCAAACTTGCTCAGAATGAAAACCTTGACCAAAGCTAAGTCAAGTTGGAATAGGGGTCATGTTAGATCATTGAGTAGGTCACTAGGTCAAATCATAGAACACCTTGTTAACATTCTAGAAGCCACAGTTTTTGATAAATTGTCTTCAAACTTGTTCACATTTAATATCTTGACCACAGCTAAGTCAAGTTTAAGTATGGGTCATGTTGGGTTAAAAAGTGGGTCACTAGGTCAAATCATACAAAAACATTGTAAGCACTCTAGAACACAGTTTTTGATAAATCTTCTTTAAACTTGCCGAGATTGAACATCTTTTCAAAAGCTTACTTAAGTTCGATTATTGGTCATGTTTGGTCATTAAGTAGGTCACTAGGTCAAATCATAGAAAAACCTTGTAAACAATCTGAAAGCAACAGATTTTGATAAATTGTCTTCAAACTTGCTCACATTGTATATCTTGACCAAAAATAAGTCAAGGTCGAACATGGATTATGTTGGGTCAAAAAATAGGTCACCAGGTCAAATGAGAAAAAACCTTGTTAACACTCTAGAAGTCATAGTTTTTGATTAATCTTCTTCAAACTTGCTCAGAATGAAAAACTTGATCAAAGCTAAGTCAAATTCGAATATGGGTCATGTTGGGTAATTAAGTAGGTCACAAGGTCAAAAATTAGAAAAAACTTTGTTAACACACTGAAAGCCACAGTTTGTTTTATAAATTGTCTTCAAACTTGCTCACATTGTATATCTTGATCGACGCTATATCTAGTTCGAACATGAGTCATGTTTGGTCAATAAATAGGTCACTAGATCATAGAAAAACCTTGTTAACACTCTAGAAGCCACAGTTTTTGAATAATCTTCTTGAAACTAGTTCACATTGAATATCTTAAGCAAAGCCGAGTCAAGTTTAAATATTGGTCATGTTTGGTCATTAAGTAGGTCACTAGGTCATTTCATAGAAAAACCTTGTTAACACTCTAGAAGTCACAGTTATTGATAAACTGTCTTCAAACTTGCTCATGTTGTATATTTTGACCATAGCTAAGTCAAGTTCGAACATGGGTCATGTTGGGTCATTAAGTAGGTCACTAGGTCAAATCATAGAAAAACTTTTTTATCACTCTAGAAGCAACAGTTTTTGATCAATCTTCTTCAAACTTGCTCAGAATGAAAACCTTGACAAAAGCTAAGTCAAGTTTGAATATGGGTCATGTCGGGTCATTAAGTAAGTCACTAGGTCAAATCATAGAAAAACCTTTTTAACACTCTAAAAGTCACCTTTGTAACAATTTAGGCAAATGCTTTCAGTCCATTGTTCTTCACTTTTTACAAGAATGTTCCTTGCAACACAAGACAAGAAAAAAAAAATCCTATTTCTTTACAAAAGCCAAGTCAGTTCATACATAGGTCATGTTTGGTCTTGCACAAAATCATCATCTTTGTGTTAACTAGCCAATAAGCTGTTCATTTTGTTTAACTATTGAAGAAGTCTGTTAGCCCTCTCTACATTTTATAATTGAAAAATGCTTGAAATTCAAAATATTCTTAGGTGAGCGCCCAGGGCCTCATGGACCTCTTGTTTTTGGTTTGATATTCAAATTTATACTCGAGATGTCAACTTCTTTCGAATTCTGCATGAAGTATCAGTATACTCCGTATTCCACCTACAATCATGCTAAAACATCCTGCCAAACACAGGTCGTAATTGCTGTCCAAGTTATAAAGCAGCTGAAAAATTCATATTCACCGAGAATTCAAATTGCTTTGTTATCGAAAATTTACACATAGATTAAAATTTATCATAAAAAAAAATGTATTTATTTACTGATTTAAATACCACTTTTGAGAGATAATTGAAACAAGTGTTTTGATCTTGTCTTTATGGACCTGTCGTAAAATATAAAAAACTGGCATGGTTAGCTTATCATTAGCTCACCTGAGCTGAAAGGTCAGATGAGTTATTGCTATCCATCTTCGTCCGTAGTGCGTAAACTATTTACATTTTTATCTTCTCCTCCAAAACCACTGGGCCAAATTTAATGAAACCTGGTAACTATTATGCCTGGGTGAACCCCCTTAGATTTGCAGAAATGAAGGAGTTATGTCCCCTTTGGGCCACAGATTTGCACAAATGGTAGCCATGGGGCTCAAAATGGGGAAATTGTAAGGCACCGAGTGGGGAAATTGCTAAAAATTATATATTTTTCACTATATATTGAAAACTATTAACTTTTTGTATAGGCATGTATATTAGACTATTATAGGTGTTCACATGACGATCATTTTGATATATGGATCAAGATCATATGTTGAAAGGTCAAGGTCACATCTGCAAAAGAAGACTTAAATTCCTAATTATTTTGAAAACTATTAACTTTTTGTATAGGCATTTATATTAGAATATTGTATGTATTGCGACAACGATCATTTTGATATACTGTTCAAGGTTATATGTTCAAAGGTCAAGGTCATATCAACATAGGAATACTAAAATCATTAATTATCTTGAAAGCTTTTAATTTCATGCATAGGCATATTAGAATATTGTAGGCATTGGCATGACAATCATATATGGTTCGAAGTCATATATGTTGAAAGGCCAAGGACATAGCTGCAAACTGCATACGGAAATTGATTAATGATTTGGAAATTATTCATTGCACTACAGTTACAGTTAATGCATATTATATAAGCTACTTATAAATAAAATGTGAGTAGATATATATCTGATTAAGCTTTGTGGGAGTTCTTAACTTGTGAAAACTTTTAAAGTTTCTGTACTTAATATATTGTCTATTGCATTTGGCAACAATATTGGACATATCTTCAGGTGAGCGTTAAGGCCCATGGGCCTCTTGTTTTTTTTTTTTATTATTCTGATTGATATATGATTATGTACACCATTCATTAAAATCTCTTATTTTAAAACAATTGTTTTATTTTTTTTCAGGATTTACAGATTATTCAAAGCAGGTTTCGATATTTCAACATTTTGCCATATTTTTAAAATGAAAATTGAAAGAAATATTTTTAAAAATAACGATTTTAAATACAATATTTTTTTGTTTTTAACATTAAAGAAATTATGAGATGACACTTTCTTATTTTCCTAAAGCATATTGCAAGTTTTAAGTCTGTCATATTTAGGTATTGTATGGCAAACATGCACAAAGGGTATTCTTTAATTAATTTACATGTTTCTGCATTCTTACATTGCTAAGTTAAGAGTAAACAATGAAACAAATGAACAAGATAACATATCATTGGTGAAAAAAAAATCTTGTAGTATTTTGTATGTAAATATACACATATTAAATTTTTCTTTAAATACAAATTTTATTGCCATCTTTACATTCTATATACCAAAACAGCTTGTCTTGACTTAATATTTCATAACATATAGAGCCATTTATTTTATTGATTTTAAATAAAAATGTACATATATATGTTATGGATATTGTTTGTTTTGATAACTATTTATATTTGGTGAATTTTTCATTCACAGAATATCAGATATAGAAAAGAAACAAGTGAACTGTCATCAGCAAGTGGTATGGTTGATACACATGAAGTAGAAGAAAAGCTCGAAGCTCTTGGACAGGGAACTGGTAAGTTTAAGTCTTCAAGAAGGGTGTACTTTAATCCAAATCACAACAGTCTTCATTTAGAAGCTAGTTGAACTAGAGTTTTGTAATAAAATAACTTTGTTATTCTTATTATGTTGTCAAATAGGAGTTCAAACTCACAATCATTTATTCATGTCCACAGTTCTAACTTTAAACACTAAATAACCTCTATTTGTGAATTTGTTTGGTATTTTAAATGATAACTTTTATTCAGGGTGTTAAAACAAAGTAGTACACAAATTGGTTACAAATGAAATACCTTTGAACACACTCTGTCCGGCTAATTGGTAATCCATATTAGTTACTTCCAGTGGGTAATCCTAGTCCAGAGGATAGTCCCTATTTAACTCTCTTATTCAAAACTATCTTATTTATAATCAACAGACAAGTTTCTTTCATCTTTAAATCTGATATGCAGGCCAACTTAGGTCTTACCTGACTAGTTCAAAATGCATGTTAATTTTGAAAGCATCATTTCTAATTTCCAGCACATGATAACTTGTATGTATGCATTCCCGGAATGAATTATCTACAAAGCATTTTAGACAAGTAGAATCTAAAATTTGTTCTTATCTAGATTAATATAATCTCCAAAACTTTCTAAATCATGGTTTCCCAAATGTTGTTCAAGGCCACTTGGAGAAAATGTAAAACATTCTGAATGTTTGTGCTTGTGAAAAATTGTTATAAATACTTATAGTCAACTTCTTTGAAAATAATGCACATATTTAAATGAAACATCATCAGAAGTATATATAAACCGATGCATGTAAGATTTGTTCATGTTGTTGCTATGGCTTTGAAAACTAGGTCAAGGTGACCTGGAGTGTCTAGGTTCTTAGCCTAAATTTATTTCATGAAAAATTTCTATAACATGGCTATACATGAAATACAAACGTAATTTTATACATCTGAATAATGTTTAAAAAAGAAAACAACTAAACAAATTTAGAAAGTATGTTTCTGTCAATGCATTAAAGAACATGAAACAATAAAACACAAACATACCTGTCTATGCCCTAATCACAATCCCAATAAGTTAGTTTGTTCTGCATTTAAGGATGCGACTGAGCAAATTTGAGAAGATAATCACATGGAGTTTTCGTATTAAAATAATCTATGAAATTGATTAAGTTTTTTGTGATTTTACTACTAATTTAGCTTTTTTTCAATCATATTTCAAAGTGGATTTTAATGTCAGGAGTTGAAATCATTATTTTTTTATTTGAAACCAAGATCAATAGTTTTGGTCTTGAACTTATTTATGAAAAAGCTGAAAAGTTGTTATATTTTGCCCAATTGTGCCTTTAGTCATTTGGTTTTTAAGGTTTGGTAGTGAATGAAGTGACTTTGAAAATTGGGCTTAGGTTTATGACTTAGTTCTTACATGTTTGTATTTTGTATTTCGCTATTTTTTCAGCACCGTATATATATATATATATATATATATATATATATATATATATATATATATATATATATATATATATATATCGAGTCAAGATAAAGGGTCATAGTCATAAATAAGCTTTAAATTACAATACATTAACCACATGTCATGTCCCACCTGAGTAAATAGAGCATACATCTAGAAGTAACATCAATTTTGATTGTTTTAATGATTAATAATAAAACTAATAACCTATCATCACACAGTTTCAGAAAACAAGAAGAAAAAAGGCACTTTGAATGTAAATGTCACACTAATTCCAGTACGAGTTGGTGCAAGTATTTTTGTTACTTGGAAAAAAGTGCCAGAAAGGATAGCTATGATATAAGCGCTGAATGTATTCTCCTCAGTGGAATTAAAGAGTATTTTCTATACAGCGGTATACAAGACTCTTGGTATAAAATCGAAAACCTACGACCAGAAACAGTTTACAAAGTCCATGTTGCTGTCCAAAGAGAGAAAAATGTAGAAGATAATATAGTTACAACACTGACCCTAAAATGCATACCTTGTAAGTACCAAGTGACATAATTAAACCCTGTATACCAGAAATACTAATAATTAAAACATGTTGAATAGCTAATCAAAAAATCTTACTCTAGAAAATTACTAACCTCGATCAATATGTAAATGACTTGTCTGCCAAAATATTTTAATGTGAGAGTTTTGCGAGGTAACATAGTCTTGTTTTGGAAACGAAAAAATGCCAGAAAACATCAACACCAAAGAAATTTATTTAGAATTTTCAATCCAATAGAGGGCATCTTGAAATATATACACCTATCGATCAAGGCTAAGAACTATTCTACAATCCATGAGGCAGCGCCCCTTCCAATACCAGGTACAAGAAATTGTGTTTTATAAGAAATTGTTCTGATCCTACACACAGCTACCAGACATAAAGTGTATGAGGATCAGAGTACGTTTGGACTATTTCCTATCCACCTCAATTTTCGAGTCTAATTCAATTTTATTGCCAATTCCAGACAAGCACTGTTGATACAAAGATAAAAAATTCTATCCAATTTTTTATACTCGGTAACAGATTCGTAAATTTTTTAAAATGTTTAATTTAATTTTATTTATTTATTTTTTGATACATTGTTCTCTCTCTTCATTGACATAGTTTGCGTTTTTAAAGTACTGAAATTCTATCTCAGTTTGTTTAGGTGTTTGGATGTTGATTTTTATTTGGGGGAGGAGGGCGGAGGGTGGGCTTTCATGACAGGTTTAACCCATTCTGTAAGAATATAACATTTTTATTTCCAGGCCAGCCTTTCGTTCTAAATGGACAATGTGCACCCACAATCACGACGTTTGTTTCTGAAGATTCAAAGACAATGATGCCTGGAAATATAGCAGCAGATAATCCATTACGTTTTACACGTTTGCAAGGCACTACAGGGACTATGGAAATATCATATGGTAGTCAATACTGGGAGTGTAAAATTTGTTTTTCCTTTCCTAGAGGAATGAAGACAAATGATTTTGTTTTTGACATTGGAATTTGTCAAGAAATTGTAGTAGATAGAATAACTGATTTTTTTAAAAATTATGGCGCTTACTCAGCCATGGCAATTAAATGGGGAAACAAGGATATAAAATTAGAATTCAATTTTATCAGGGGAAGATATTCAAGAAATACCTTCTTGTTTATTGAAATTATTGAAATAAGTTTAGTTCTGAATTATTAATAACAGTAATAATAATAATTTTATTATACGCGCGTGTGTGTGTATGTGTACATGTGTGTTCTTTGAAGAGGATTTTAACTCGATACCCATTAGTTCCTGTGATGCGCAAGTGATTTTATTCATTATGGTTGAGGCAAAACTGCTCCAATTGGCACACTGGCAAAATGGTGGATTTTCAAAAACTCCACAAATTTACGTATTTTTATACACCAATGAAAAAAATTAAATGGATAACATGTTTTATATATGTTTATTGACTTTGTCTTCTTTCTATAAATTGAATTTCTGAAAGTTTGGATGATAATTTATTCTATATCAATCATCATTCAGTTTTTGTTATTTATTGTTATATTAATCGTCTTGGCTGCCACCGGCAGCTAATTAGGGAACTTTCTACACCTAAAAACCTCAAATACAAAGTTTGGTTCAAATTGGCATTGCAGATTCAAAAGAGAGGATTGTCAACAAATAGAAAAAAAATATAGCACCTTATTTGAAAGTATTTTGCCAATATTAAGAAAAAATGCTAATCTTTTTCTTGATTTTGTCAAGTGCTATACATTTAGTAAAAGTTTTCAAAATGCTGATTTCAAAGTACTGATTAACCTGTATATAAAGACCACCAAGGGACTTGATAGGCTGGTGGCAGGAGGTCATTTTCATGTACAAACAAACATTTATTGTTGACAAACAAAATGGAATAAAAAAATATTAGGTATCTTATAAAATGTTTTTTTATTTTAAAAAAAAAATTATTCAGAATTAAATATTTAGAATATTTTAAAGGGTATTTTGATTTTGATAAACTGTACATCTGATTTTAATTTAACAGTTTATCTATCAGTATACATTAGGCTAATCAACTTATATTTCTTAAGTAACAAGGCAATATTTAATATAACCATAGGTATAGAAACCATAGAAATAACAATTCGTATTTCTGCCTTCCATTCTCAATGGTTAAAGTCGATGATAAATTTTTACTTATTATTATTCAAACCTTGGTTAACTGATTTAAGATTTATTATTGTAATTTTTACAATCGCTTATGTTTTTATATAGGAATACAACAATTTCTTGGTTGAACATTTTTTGGAAAAATTCAAAAACTAAATAGCAAATAATTTAACAAGGGCATTGTAGAGAACTTTAAAGTCTTGTCTTAGACATATCAAAACAAAGTGACTTTATGTACATAATTATGATGTAGTATTGTTTGAAACAAATACATATAAAGTACTATTAAAAAATTCTCAATCAAAACTACTACACCTACGTTTATGGTATATGGTGAATTAGGAAGATACCCATTACATGTACAGATATATAAAAGAATGGTTTAAATTTCAAATTGCACAATATTTTCCACAATGATAAGTTAACAAACACATACCAACCCCGTTGGTAATAAAGAACTTTGTATAATCAATAATTATGAGGCATAATCAGTATACTTAAGACTGGTAACTATAGACAGGTTGACTTTATCAAAAGGTGGACTTTACTATGATTTACAGCATATTTTTATCAGGGTTTTTTTAAGTTTCTTGTAAAAATAATCACCATGGAAGGGATAGAAAGTTGATATGTGTAAGGTTTTCTCCACTGAGAAACCTTCCAAGACAAAAAAGTATAGCAGGTTTGATGGGTTCTTTTTCAATGTTTCAACAGAGACATATATTACATTGATTGGCAAGTACAGCATTTTACAGAAGGGAGCCTGTTAATTCTCGCGGCGGTTTTAAAATCTCGCGTGATCTGAAGAAAGTATCCATCGGCCATATTGAAAAATTTCGACTTTCCGATAAAACTTGATTAAAAATGTTTTGATAGCAATCAATCTAAGTATTCTTTAAATTCATTGACATTGAAAATAAGGATATCGATCTACGATTATCGAATTGTAATCTCATAAGTTTTAAGTAGATAAAATGGATATAGTTTCAATAAATTTTCCATCGACAGAAAGAAAAAAAAAACAAACGGGAGAAAAATTAAACTTTAACATTCCCTCCGGGAAAGTTTATGGACTCGTAGTTTACGACAGTTTCATAGTCATATCTCATATTTTTAAATTCTGCAGCCTTTTTGCTGTGCAAATTTATTTGTTTTATTAAAATAGAGTAACCACAAGTAAGAAAAAATGGATTTTAAAATTGATAATTTTGGTCAGGAAAATGGCGGACCAGAGTTGGGAATAATTGAAAAAATCGAACATTCCCTCGGGTAAAGTTTCAAAATTTGTGGCAGAACACACCTTGGTCTTCAAGTTTTGAGAGTTTCCTTAGTATGATATCACAAAAGTAATATTTAACTATGGACAGTACTTTTAAGAGTTATGATGATATATCGTAGTATGGAGAAACTCTTAGATTCACCTGTATACGTCTTTAAGTGATGAATTTGTTGTATAGTAACTCCTATTAAATAAGAATCCGAGACGCTGGCAAGACGTTTTTTTCGATATTGTGCCAACGTCGGACTCATAATATTGAATCAAAAACTGCGTGGCAAATTCCGCCAGAAATTTGTGCGGAACATTTTCAACTATTTTTTCACATTTGAACCCTGATTCGCACAGAAATGTTATCGCCTGCCGATTCTTTAAGGTTTTTATTATACACGCTTGCCTTAAACTGTTTTCTGCAGACCAGTGTAACCGACTTACAGCAAATGATAATCCACATATAGCAAAACTTTAAGTTTGTGTCTTATCCATCTTTGGAAGCGACTATAAATTACAGATTTGGTTTGCGAAACGAAATAGCAACTTTGGTAAGTGTGAAGGTGGTCCGAATCGTGTGAAGAAATTCCATTTTAAGGTGAGTAGAAAGTTATTAATATATATATATATATATATATATATATATATATTTAATATTTATCTGTTTATTATATGAAATTATATATACTTTTGGTTTCGTAATATCATAGATTTATTTGAAGATCAGTATGATTGCATTAATTATTGTGGCGAGACCTTAGCAACTGCATAAGGACTGGTGTGGCAATAGATGTTCATTTTTCGTGAACATGTTTTTTTTTTTTTTTTTTTTTTTTTTTTTTTTTTTTTTTTTTTTTTTTTTTTTTTTTTTTTACATTTATTATTATTATTATTATTATTATTATTATTATTATTATTATTATTATTATTATTATGCATAAAATTTATGAATAAGGTTTTAAAACAGTTGCCATACAATTTTATTCTGTATGTTCATATATTAGTTACTCCCTGACACAGTGTACACAGAATTAACGTAGGAGGAATATTTCATGTTGAATGACAGTTTGAATGTCACTTGTATGAAACTACAATTATGTAAAAACACTGAAGTATTTAGGATTTTTAAAGAAAAAATATATTAACAGGGTAAGGAACTTTCTTTTTAATTCATTCTCATGGTTATTTTTCTTTACACACTACATGTAATTAAAGAAAACATCATAATAATACAAATATTGAATTAAGATTATGAATAAGTTTATTTATTTTTTTAATTTTCAATATCAAAATAAAGTATAGGTACACCTTCATGTCCATTGAATTATTTATTTAAAAAATCCATTATTTGATTAGTAGTAGACTTGATTAGAAATGAAATTTTTGGCAAATTTTTATATTGCTTTGAATACACTGAATAAACTTACTGAAATTTACATGTTTGAAAGCATGATACATACTTACAAATGTTTATGCACAAAAATGCAAATAAACGAAATGAGTAGCAATCTCTGATAAAGGCATTTATTTCATGGGCCGATTTTGCGACAGGCCGATATTGTCATGGGCCGTTTTTTGTAATGGGCCGAAATGTCGCCGGAGTCATTTCTCTAGAAAAATGACAAACCGTGAATAATCATGACAACAAACACACGCGCGCGATAAAGTGGAGTAGATTATACATGTATAATAGTATATATTTAATGAAAATTAAGCAGGGGTTGTGATCAGCGACATTTTTTAAAACGTAAAACGTAAATAGGTAGGAGTATTACAGTTTTCCGGTTTGGTCCGTTACATCGCTAGGACCGGTTTTAGCTTTTAGTGTTGTATATCGACTTCCGTTTAACAATGTCCAGTAGAAGTAAAAGACCGGCTAAAGGCAAAACTAGCCCAGCCGCGACACCAAGTAAGCGGAAAAGACCAGGGACAGTATGTAGATTTTAGTATCTCATTTTTCTTTACTTTTAATTCAGTAGATTTTAACATTTCTGTCATCTCCTCAAATCGCATATACTACACTGTTTGACTTACTGTCAGGGATACAGGACGATTCGTACCTGAGACATTTCGTACCCATGACGTTTCGTACCCATCTGGACAATTCGTACCCAACATGTCAGGACTTTTCGTACCCATATAGATAGTTTGTAATCAAATTGCCAGGATGTTTCGTACCATATGAATGTGTTTTTTAACAAACCGCCTACAAATCCATTGCAGACTGTCTTAAATTATTGTTTATTGGATCTAGTTCTATAATTGGAATCTATATATTGGGTTGGAGAGATAGTGCTGAAACAAAAACAACAAACACAAGAAATTTGATTTAATTTGACTACTTTATTCAATTAATTTTCCGAAAATGACAAAAAATATATGATACACATCCATTAAAAAACACACATATAAAAGTTTGCAAATAGATAATTTGTAATAAGAAAAATAGTTACATTGAAATTTTAAAAAAAATATATATATACATAAAAAATATCCAATAACGGAAAGTCACAACTCTGCATGTATATGATGCTCCTCACAAGGAAACCAACTATTTACACAATTACACAATATAATCAGAAAATTGAAAATATACACATGAAAATATCCAATACCGGAAAGTCACACTCTCTACATGTATATGATGCGCCTCAACCAGGATACGAAAAGACCAACGGTGTGGGTACAAAAAGACCAACGGTGTGGGTACGAAAAGACTTGCCTATTTCCAAATGGGTACGAAATGTCCTGGGTACGAATTGTCCTGATCCCACTGTCAGTACAGTAGTCCTGAAAATCATGACTGTTAACGGCTTTGCTATTATGGATATATGCTGTAACGGTGTTTGACTGTGCCATTCTAATGTAACAAAACAACTGGACACTTGATGTTAAAACCAGTATTTTTATTGAGTTCTTGAAGGTTATTGATGTTGTGATGTGTGTAATGGTGTGTGCGTCAGATGTGTGCAATGCCAGGGTTTTTATATGGTATCTGTTTACCAACAACCAGAAGATGACCATCCTGTTTTTGTTTTCAAGGGAAAATGACCATCCTGTTTTTGTTTACGAGGGAAACAATTAATATTGTCTGAATCTTTGACTCAAGGTTCAAATAAGTACAACCTTAAAGTTCAAATACGGACTTTAAAATTTATGAAAATTTACCAACTCCTAAATGACTGAATGTATGAACATATTTTATTACACTCGTCCCCACCTATAGAAAAATATAAAATTTTACAATTTTAGATTTTAGACTAATCTGAAAATTTACCAAATGAGTTGGTAAATTTTCATTTGAACTAGGTCAGTCTGAGTCAAGTCAGTGTCTTTCTCAGCAAATATATCTTTATATTTATCAAATACCTTCATAAATAAGTCTTTGTGCTCAGATGAAACCTGTATTTCGGAGTGTGAAACTGCCTTCACATTTTGTTTATCGTCAATAAGCTCAGATACAGACAAAATGTCACGATCATTTGTATAATTAATCTTGGCAATGACTAAACCTTTCCGTAGTCTAAAGTGTCTGTCAGAATTATTGATGATAGTGACTGGAATATTAGACTTGCTTTTATTTAATTTAAACAGTGAGTTGATTACAGTAATTTCTGGTTGTTGCAATAAGAATGGGGTGTCTATTGAATTCAATTGACAAATACTGTTTGTTTGAAAATTTGCATGACTATTAACTTTGCCAAAACATAAAGTGGTAGAACGTGGTGGAAGTGTGATACACTTTTTTAAACGAACCAATGAAAAAATATGACAATCTTCTACAAAGGGAATCATAATCCCATTCACCCGAAGACATTTTAGGTCAAAATACAACCTGACATTTTCCTTTGCCATCCAGTCACGTCCTAAAATAAAATTTCTGGTCATGTCAGGGGTAACATAAAATTTGTGTTTCATTGTATGACCACGCATTGAAAAAGTAAGATATACATAGCCAAGAACAGTTATGGTTTTACCTTTAACTGATTGTAGACGAATGTTTTCTTTATGAAGTTGCGGTTGAATTTTGAACAGTCTTAATAATTTAGAATGACAGAGGCTTAAGTCAGCTCCGGAATCAAGTAAAGCACGGAATTTCTGTTTATTTACTTTAATAAGACAAGAATTTGGATTACCAGAGAGATTAATAAAAAAATTTTCCGGAGACTTCTTTTGTCATCCGATATCAGCCTCTCGATATCGGAGAGATTTTAGTTTTCCTGATTTTGACGTGGTATAAAGTTTTGCCTACGACGGTGTTGATAATTATTAGTTGAGTTTTTTGAATGGAAATTTGTAGGATAACTTGTTAACATAGGACGATGTTGATGTTGAAAATGAGGAGTTTGAGACCTAACATGACTTTGTTGAAATGATGTTTGTGGTCTGTATCTCCCACTTTGTTGAAATGATGTTTGTGGTCTGTATCTTCCCCTTTGAGATGGTGGTGATGTAAACGAAGGATGTGTATGATTGGTACCACGATTGTGTGTTGACATTTTTGTATGGTTTGAAGCATATGATACAGAAAATTTTCGTTGAGAATGGTCTATTTCCATGGGCTCTTCTTCACTTAAACAATTATGAAACGAATTATTTGACCTTAATGTAAATTGATTTGTTAAGTTAGACTCAGTCGTTGCACAACTTATTGCATCCTGAAACTTAGTAAATTTATGACGCATAACTTTGAGTCTTATAGATGGATTTTCGAGACCATCTTAAAAAAATCCAACCAATTGTTTTGCAACAATCTAAAATGGCTAAATCTGTGCGGACATAATATTGTTCAGCAAGAGAAAAAAGTCTTTGTGCATATAATTGCACAGGTTCATTTTTATACTGTTTTATCTGCTTTAGCAAGGCAAAAGCATGAGCCTCATCCTGAATGTCACCAAAACATTTCTTGAGTTCAGTTTGGAGATTGTCCCAAACAACAGGATTATGTTGAGTCATGTAACGATGTATATACTCGCTAACAGCACCTGTACTTGATTGGTAAGCCAACAGGTGTTTTGGTATATTTTGATTAGTTAAAAGCGCCTGTTTATCAATGTCCTGAAGCCATTGTTTAAATTTTGAGCGGGTGCCGTCAAATAATTTATTGGCACACCAAGAATTATTGCTTAATAACCTTTTATTTGGTAGATTTTCTAATTCCGTTAAGCGAGCTTGTTGTCCTTCCACTAAAGTGGTTACTCTTTGACAAGTTTCCGAAACTGCTTGAAATAGTGTTAAGGCATTAATTTCTTGTTGCATTTTGGTTCTTATATTTGAATTCGTAAAATATTTTAATCTTATTTTTGTTATAGTTTTTGTGATTTTTAAAATAAATTTTATGGCCTTCAGTGATAGAAAATTATGATACTGAAACTACTTACAATTTTTGTTGTTCCTCTCTTGGAGATGATCGTCTAGTGGTTTGGAAGTTGGACTTTCGGTCTCGGCACCAATGTACTTGGTCAGGCATCTTTGCAACAAAACAACTGGACACGTGATGTTAAAACCAGTATTTTTATTGAGTTCTTGAAGGTTATTGATGTTGTGATGTGTGTAATGGTGTGTGCGTCAGATGTGTGCAATGCCAGGGTTTTTATATGGTATCTGTTTACCAACAACCAGAAGATGACCATCCTGTTTTTGTTTTCAAGGGAAAATGACCATCCTGTTTTTGTTTACGAGGGAAACAATTAATATTGTCTGAATCTTTGACTCAAGGTTCAAATAAGTACAACCTTAAAGTTCAAATACAGACTTTAAAATTTATGAAAATTTACCAACTCCTAAATGACTGAATGTATGAACATATTTTATTACACTAAAGTCATTTCAAAATGACCATAACACTTAATTATTCAAATACTTTGACAAAAATGTAATTTTGAAGAGAGAGAGAGAGAGAGAGGCGTTCAAAGATTTAGCGGGAGGGGGTTCTTGTTTAAAGCAACATTAACACTATCAAATCTATTCGAGGCTAATATTTCAAAGACCAAAGACATTTTATGCATCCAAAATACATGTTGCATTTTGGCTATTTCATTTGGGAGGTGAAAAATTTTGTACAGAAATGTTATTGTCAAATAGCTGCTTAGCTCTTGATTATGGTGGAATTTGAACACAGCCTTTGGATATGAAGTTTTATGCTCTACAACTTCACTACATATTAGGAATTTAGGATAGATGCCTACAGCATCTTTACATTCTTAAGTAAGTAAAAGTAATGCTACAGCTAGGCTGAGATTGCTATGCCATCAAATCAATTTTAATATTTGGATATTGTCAATTTGATAATATCCAAATTATTAAAATTTAATTGACGACAGAGCAATCTCGGCCTATGCTATAAGCTTTTTATATCTTTGTTTTTTAAGAATAGTTCAATAAAGTTCAGTTTAACTTTTCAAATTCATGGAAGATTTTTTTTTTTTTTTTTGTAGAAATTGGTACAGAATTGATTTTTTTTTAATTTATTTTATTTTGATCTTTTCTTTCCTTTTTTTATACCCCTGTCTATGACGGGACGTATTATGGTATGGCGCAGTCTGTTCACACGTCTTACAATAACTCGAGAATGCTTTGAGCAATTTTAATGAAACTTTTGTGAAATTTTGTATATAAGGCAGAAAGCGCCCTTTCGTTTTTGAGATTCGTATGTTTTCTCGTTGCTGAGTTATTGGCCTTTAATTGTCAAATTTTAGGCATTTTTATGCATGTTGTACAATAACTGAAACTTCCTTTAAACTATTTTAATGGTTCTTTTGTGTTATATTTTTATCCATGACAGAAAGCGCCCTTTCGTTTTTGAGATTCCTTTTTTTGTCACTGCGAAGTTGTGGGAATTTAATTGTCATATTAAAGGCATTTTTCTGCATGTTGTATAATAACTCAAAAATGCTTTGAACAGTCTGGATGAAACTTTTGTGTTATATTGGTATCCATTGCAGAGAGCTCCCTTTTAATTTTGAGATATATTTTCTTGTTGTAGAGTTATTGGCCTTTCATTGTCAAATTTTAGGCATTTTTTTTTGCATGTTGTAACTCAAAAAATTATTTGAACTTTTTTTATGAAACTTTTGTGTTATATTTGTCCTATAATCAAAAAGTTTGTGAATGAACATTGAGAAATAAATTTGCTACTTTTGTTTTAAAAAAAAATATGTTTCAGCTAAATGTCAAGTTGTTTAAGACATTTAAAAAAAGTTTAATTATCAGACAGGTGTATCATGCGCTCCAGGTGCAGCTGTTTTTTGTTTAAAAACTGTGTATTGGTGCATTTTTACAGCCTGCAAGTTCTGGCACATTAGCTGCTTGTGAAGGAAATGAATCAGAAGTAAGAGAAGAGAGCCCAGTCCCAACAGGAACACCAGTATCAGAGAGTACAGATGTTAAGATACCTGTCTTCAAAGATCCTAATTTTGTGGTATGTATGACAAGATGTTAATTAAAATTGTATAATTGGCATCTATTTTGACCCTTAAAATTATTTCTACACTATGCAACAACATGACAATAAACCTTGTGTTAAAAAAATAAAATTTAACTAGAACAATCGCTTGAGAGACAATACCCATGTCTTTAAAATTTTGTTTCAAGACCAAATTTTAAGACTTGACTTCCTGAATTTGACTTTCAACCCATACACCAAGATTTTGCATTTGACACATTGACTCCTGTAAGTAAACATTTTTGCCAAGTTTGATTAAAATTGATCCATAGAATTGGAAGTTATGGAGCAGATAATGGAATGAACAGACACACATATGTATGGACATGGTGATTCATACACGCCCTCTAAACTTTATTGACAAAGCCTACTAGTTACTGAAGGGTCTTGATAGCCAAATGGTTGGGTTAATCCTTGTATAAGAAAATTTGTCATTTCACTTTTCAGAAGTTGTTGGTTTTCTCCAGGAACTTTGGCTTCCTCCACCATCCAAGAACTGACTGTTTGGGCTTGATGTAGTTAAAAATGATTGAGCATAGCCCCTATATTGTCATCAGATAGTCTGCTATCTTATTTTGTCTGGTTTCAATACATGTTGTACTTTTATATTGGGAATGGATATCAAAGTGATGTTTGACAAGGCTTCATCTTACACAACTTGTTTTCATATAGAACAATATTTATTGTATGTTTTCATAAGGTATAGACATATTTTCAGTTTACTGAAGGATTTGGTATTCACAGATTCAACTGTATTTGCTAGGATCTTTATTCAGCATTTAAAGAATATACAAGTAGTTTATAATCGAACATATAATTTATCTTTAAGCATTCTTCAAAAGAAGCAGCCAGTAACAAGAGAACAAGGGTTTGGAAAAACCTGAAACAAATAGTGGCAGCAGAGAGATCATTACCATGGAAACCAAATGATGTATTTTGTGAGTGTTAATTGTCGTGCAACAAGTTAGTGGTATCTTAAAACTACTGTTGGCATGACCATCAGATACAATTTACTTCTCGTTTTGAAAGTATCAATCTTTAAAGTGCACAACTGATCCTGAATTACCATTGAATCAGTTTACAAGTAATAACTGTGATAATTGCCCCATCTATTTTTACATGAAGCAAGTATCTTAAACTACCGATTACCTTTTTCTCAGTTCTATCTAATTTAAAATTACATGTTTCAGTAAGAAAAGCTCTAATTCCTAAAATAACTTTTTAGTTACATTGTTCAAACATTTTTAGTACATCATATCTCTCTCCCAGATAAAACAACTTACAGAAGACTTCTTTGCATTTTATTGTCAACCCTAATAGAATTTATTTTTGGCTTTTTAAATGTTTTTTAATGTTATGTTGCTATGTTACAGATGCTTCAATAGATGCCCCGCCTTCTTTTAAGCCTGCAAAGAAATACTCGGACTTATCTGGTCTTCCTGTAAGTATAATTAGATGTTAAATTTGTATTATGTCCAGCTTCACCTTGTCTGAAAATATAAGCACAGATGATGTAATAACAAATATTAAATCGATAAAATGATATTGACAGTTACAATATCACCTGATTTAAATTAACCAAAGAACCAAATTTTCATGTTGATTTTGTAAAATTTTCTTATAATTTTCTTTTGATGAACTACTGCAGCAGAGCTGAATTAGTTATGTATAAGTAGTACATATTTTAATATGATCGAGTGTCACTTTTACTGGTACAGATCTTATAGTCTTGTAGACTGTTCAGTTTTCATCATTTATTCCTTGGTTTGATGCTTTTCTGGTGTTTCCTCTTTCCTGTAAGGCTACCCATTTACCTTAGAGGCATCATTATAGGTTCAGTAACACTTTCTCCTGAAAATGTTTCACTGTTGAAAGACTTGAAAAATGTAGAACTTTTACCATTGAAGTTACTTCAGTTTCTCTTGACCTTATATTTTCTAGAACTGTTGTACTGTTCTAGTTCTGCTGACTGTATAATTCCTAGAACTGTTTACTGATTTTCTAAATCTACTGACTGTCTATTTTCCGATAGTTCGGCTGACTGTATAGTTCCAAGAACTATTAACTAATATTAGTTCCAAGAACTATTTACTAATATTTTTAGCTCTACTGACTGTCTATTTCCTGAAAATGTTGTAATGTAATTTCTAGTTCTGCTGACTTTCTATTTTCTGAAACTGATGTAATGTAATTTCTAGTTCTGCTGACTATATAATTTCTGGAACTGACTATTGTACTGTTATTTTTACTGTTATTTTTGTTATTTTTTGCCAACTATTATTTTAGAAACAATAATTTCTAGTGAATATATTTACATGTACATTGTATATCTTCTGGAACAGAATCTCAAATTATATTTATCTTGGGTTATTTTTATTTGTGTTTAAGGCAAACTACAGAGATCCGGAGACCAAACTGAGGTATGCTACATCAGAAGAATATTCTAGGATTAAGTTAATGCCCAGTGATCTTGTTACAGGATGTTTAGCTCTTAGGAAGGCAAATCCTCCTGTTCCCTGATAGGCGATAAAATCATATAGTTCATAGCATTCTGTCAGCTACATCTGTGTGGTACTCTAAAATCGAAAGAATGTGAATCATTACCAGTGTTGTTAAACAAGATGGAAATGGATGATAACTTGGAGTTCTGCAGTGATATCCAGTTCAGAAAATTGTAACTGTTAGTTTAATGATGACAATATGTTAATGTTTATGAGCATGTCATGGTGAGGTTTTCAGACATTCAGTCTGTGAAGTTTCTTGTTTGTTTGTAGATGTATGTGTTCAACAATTTCATTGTTAAATTGAATAATAAAATAATACACATTCATTCATAAATTATTCACCCATTTTATTTTATTATTATTAATTTTCCTTTTTGCAATAAACATGTATCCCATAGGTCAATTCTTATACAAAATTATTTAACTACAAATTATTGATGTCATTAAATATGACTTGAATGCCCCATTTTATTTTGTAAAGTTGTGTCTTGGCTTCATTTTCAATCCAATAGAATTTTGAATTTTGAATAACTCAAACATTGCTTTGTTTTTTTTTTTTTTTTTTTTTTTTATTGAAAACCACAGATAAGACAAAGTCAAGATTTGTTCCTACTAGATTCTATTTGTTTTATTTTTTAATTAAATTTGAAAAACTTTTCATTTTTAGCTATAAGTTTTATTGTAACTTAAAAATTCTTATTCTTACAATGTATAATATATTCGTTATATAACAGAGCTGGTTTAAATTTGTTTTAGTTGCTGAAATTAAAGTTGTAAATTTTTTTGTATACCAGTGAACCACGAGTGGATTGTGTAAGATCACCAAAATAAATATGCTGAAATTTTCAACTGACTTTTCTTGTCAAAATTGCCAAAGTTTAGCCCTCTTAAAATAACTGACTATATGGTACCTCCAATGTATACATCATCATTAACATTATTGGGGCAACCTCTATAAAAAATTATTCATCCATTCAGGTAAGTTCAGCTGTTTAGTAACATTTATCTCTTTTATTTTAATGATTTTAATGAGAGGATAACATAAGATTTGTTATTTACTGTGGCAGCTATGTGTGTGTTATAGTCTTAAATGTTATGTGTGATATTTGTGTGAAATAAAATGATCTTTTTACATTTTACAGTTTTATTAAACTTTTATTTTGTAAAAAAAAAACCTAAAAAGCAAACAATCAAGATCAATTGTTCATTAGGACCAAGGTTAGAAACTCTACATAAAGACTTTTGCTATGGTTGCTCAGTTGGTAGAGTGCTTGCTTTTTATGTAGGAGGTCGGGGGTTCGAATTCTGGCTGGGTCTGATCAAGACTTGAAAATAAGTAGTGTCTGTTCTTTTGCCAAGCATTCAGCATTTAGAAATAAAAGTCCTTCAGATGAGACCTGAAAAACCAATGCCCTGTGTCACAGCAGTTGTGGCACACTGAGGAACCCTCCCTGTACATTGCCTTAAGCACACTGCAAAGATAAAAGTTTCTGCAACTTCACCTGTAGCTGGTGACATCTTGATAAAAGTAAAATATTCTTGACTTGGGCGTAAAACTCCCTTCAATAAATCAATATACATAAAGACTACCTGACAATGAAGTCCACATTTCTTGGGTTACATAAATGTTTACAGATACATGAAACAAGCTGAGATATGATGTATTTTAACTTTTCTGTTGGAAAAAGAATGGATGAAGTATTTGTGTTTTATACTTAAGTCAAATTTCATTCACTTATATTAAAGCAGTCATTTCTGGGAAAGTGGAGGAAACCAGAGTGTCCATGAAAATCGCCCACCTTTGGCAAGTAAACTGACAAACTTTCTTGCACTAGGATATACCAGAGTGGTATATGAACCTAGACAGTGACATGTAATAGGTAAGCATGCTTGGAATACTCCAGTTCTACACAAACACGGGGACATTTAAGGTACAAGGTTTTGTTAAGGTTATTTGCTTGATTTAATAGAGAAAAATATTTTCTGTTGAAAAAATATGTTCTTGGCAATGATAAACAAGAACATAAAGCACACACACACACACACACACACACACACAAAAAAAAAACACAAAGACAAACATATTTGGACCTCTGATCAGAAAACTCCCACTTTTGAATGGACAATGGTTAAAACGGTGTCTGGTGATGTGTAAATATGATACTATAAGAAAGCCCTCGACCACCCTGTTTATTTTAATACCAGTGTTCCAAAAACATGAAAAAAATAAAAGTCTCATCTAACCTAAAAATAAATCAACCTAAAATTATGTTATCCATAAAAAAAATTATCACAAAGTGAAACAAACTTTTTAGCTCACCTGAGCCAAAGGCTCAAGTGAGCTTTTCTGATCAAAATTTGTCTGTTGTTGTCATCGTTGTCGTCATTGTCAGCGGTGGCGTAAACTTTTACATTTTCAACTTCTTTTCTGAAACTACAAGGAAGATTTCAATGAAACTTGGTCAGATGCATATATGGGCCAGTGCAATTCAGATTTGTTTCTTGATGTTGTCATGGCTCCCAAAACTAGGTCAAGGTGACCCTTGGTTCCAAAAAACTTAAAAAATCTTCTTCTCCAAAAGCGATGATGGGAGAAAAAATTTGATGTGATATTTGGCTTCTTTAGGGTCTTAAGCCCATAAATTGTTCATTTCGTGAAATTTGGTAAAAAATTAGTTACGCGTTTTTGCGTTTAATTTTAAAAATTTCGTAAAATGGCTTCAGATTATTATAACTTGACTATTTGAATAGATATTGACATGGGGTTTTCAGTTTTGACCTTTTTTTGAAATAACCTTCAAAATGGGGTCAAGGTCAAAGTTCAAGGTCATGACCTAGTTTGTAATTTGTGCAGTGTTATGCTATTTTCTTCCAAATTATAAGAGATATATAATATTAAAACATTGTTAAAATGTTCCCCATGACAAAATTTAATCAAAGTACTGAAAGTACTGGAAAGCGGTTAGCCTGGTAGCTCTGAAAGTTGAGATAAATTTTGATTATCCCACTTTCAAAAAAGTACCTGGCGGTATTCAATTTTTACAAAAAAATGTACAGCCTTTTGATGAGGTTTTGATTGACCCTTAGCATTTTGTAAATATTTACATTACATTTGTAACAAAATGTATGATGTTGTAATCAGTTTTAGATCAAAACCCATTTGACTAGACTGTTAACTGTGATTGTGGTAGTATGTAAATCACCATTACCCCATTCCTCAGTTTTATTTCAAAATAAGGGATCAAATAGATGCATCTGAAAGAAAATGACCAGTGAAAGTGTTTTGATACAAAATAAAATCCACTTTAAGACATTTTGTAAGCTGCAATAAACAAAATGAATATTTATTGAAAGTAACAAAATATCTCTCAACAAAAAATCTTATTCAGTAATTATGAAGTAATGTCTTATATCTAAACTAAGCACCTAAATACAGGAAGACCAACATCTTATTTCTTATTACTCATGATCTTTGATCTGGTTTAATTACAGAGAGCACTGCTTAAACATCAAAATGTTATCTTCCATGTCAAAATCTTTAAACTTAGTCATGATATAGCATTTTAAAGCTCAGGTAATCAAAATGCCATGACCTTGACATTTGGATTTTGCTTCCATCAGACAAAAATGTCTCAATACATCAAAAAGTAATGCCTGCATTGCAATTTTCCAAAAAAAAAAAAAAAACAAAAACAAAAACAAAAGGTCAATCATAAGAATTAAACTTAAGGAGAGAGCACCGATGGTTGACACACTGACATCATGTGAATAAGAGTTGGGTGCTTGTATAAAGCAGACTGACTCTTTGAGCTAGCATGTGAAAATCACTGAGTATGGCAAACAATAAAACATGCTTGCACATCTCACATACACAAACTTGTTCTTTAATTTATCCTAAGAAATTAATTAACTTCCTCTTGTCATGACTGGCTGGAAAATTGCTAATGTAAGATTAAACAGCAATAAAACCAACAAACCTCTCATTTAATGCATTAGATTATTTGTATGAACTCAATTTCTTCAGTGAAGGCATAAAACTTGCTGAATAGAGCCAAATTACATAACATGCCACTCAAGAAAGGAACAATTTGGAAAAATGTTTATATGAAATAAATTTGTAGATGAGTTCATACAATGTAACACCATAGTGAAATTGTTACAATTAGTTGTTCCTGCATTTGTAATAAAAATTATGACTTTCATTGGTTGTAATCAAACTCAAATAAAATACAATGTATTCTGAAAGTAAATCTAAACAAGTTGATATCAGTAATTTGAAAAACTAATGCTGCATGTTTGTCTCTATAATTATTCATCCTAGTTTGTGAAAAGGTGATAATGATGCAGTCTGTCGTATAAGTAGCCAATATTCATTAGTTTTCTGATATTATATGCCTACTCTGGTTCTATTCAGGGTATACTGGAGTAGAGTGGAGAGACAAATGGTGTTTTAAACCCCGTCAAGATACTGATTCTTTGACATAATTAGCAAGGTAGTCTGTCCTAAGCTGATGGAGTAAACTGGAGTGCCTGGAGATAGGCAAAGGCTTCCAACAAGCAATTGTAAAACTTTCTCATCCTAGGTTCTGTCACTGTGGGATTCAAACCTACTCAGTAAGATGTACTTTGATCTGTGAGCATGTGATTCAATTTCATCTAATGAGGTTTAACGTCCCAATCAAGAATATTTCACTTATATCGAGACCTCACCAACTGTAGATAAAGTGACAGAAATGTTTACCTTTGCAGTGTGGTTAGGGCAATGTGCAGGGAGGGTTCTGTAGGGTACCATGCCTGTCATGACACTGGACTTCAGTTTTTAAGGTCTACTCTGAAGAACCTCATGACTTTCATTACTAAATGCAGAGTGCTTGGCAAAAAAAGGTCACTACCAGTTTTCAAGTATTGGTCAGACCCAGTCTGACTTTGAACCCCGAACCCCCCTAATACAAAGCGAGCACTCTACCAACTGAGCAAACATAATGATGTAGGCATGTGACTTAGACCACTTGTCCACCAAGGCCCCAATGTTAGGGTACTTTAATAATATGAAAAGAAATTTCTGGAGAAAATTTTATTTACATCAACATAAAAAACAAAAGGACCATGAAGGCCTTGGACACTCACCTGAAATGATGTACACTCAGCTTGATTTTAGTAAATTGGACCTTTTCTATAATTTGACCTAGTGACCTACTTATTGACCCAACATGACCCTTAAACATCTTTAAGCTAACTTTTGTCAAAAGGATCATTCTGAGAAAGCTGATAAGATTGGGATAAAATTATGGGCCAAGGAGTGTTAAAAAGGTTTTTCTATAATTTCTCTAAGTGACCTACTTATTGACCAAACATGATCCTTAAACAAACTAAAGCTAGCTTTTGTCAAGAGCATCATCCTGAGCAAGGTTGATGAAGATTATGCTGAAATTTGGGCCACAGAAGTGTTAACAAGGTTTTTCTATAAATTGACCTAGTAACCTTTTTATTGAACCAGTATGGCCAATATATGAAACTGAGCTAGCGCTAGTCAAGAAGATCATTCTGAGCAAGTTTGATAAAGATTGGACTAAATTTGTGGCCTCTGGAGTGTTAACAAGCAAAAGTTGACGCACGACACACAAAGGATAACACGACGGACATTGACCCATCACAATAGCTCACTTGAGCACTGCCGGTATGTGCTCCGGTGATCTAAAAATGTTGCTAATAGAAACAAGTTCCAATTCATGTTAATTTTTTTGGTTTATCATCTTAATCTTTATATTGTTACAAAAGGAAATACATGTATATTTATTAAGGGCATATGGTCATTGGATATAAAAGAATATTTAAAAGTTAAGTTTAACAGACCACAATATGTCTGAAAAGATATCACTTGTGTATTAAGAAAAAGCACAATTTGTCTTTTAGCAGAATTTACTTTCAAAAAACCTTGCTTTGATAATCATGGGCATTCTCAGTTATCAATCCATTTCATTGTCAATTTGACTCTTGTCAATAGATGGTTATTGTGTTTTCCAGTGTTGTATCTTGTCTGGTTCAAAGGTGTCCATTTTTACAAATAAGGATGCATTCTGGTTTATGGTATCATGTTCAGATCTACTGTGATTTTTCAAATAAATCCTGAACGGCCTTAGACGCATGATGTCTGTCTTTATTTGCTTGTTGCTCCTTCAGTCTGTTATTTCTGAAAATAGAAAAAAAAAAAAAAAACTTTTTTAAATAATAACAACTTTTTTTTAAAAATGAGTTAAAAAATAAATCATACTTAACATTCCTGAGAATATACTGAATATCACATTTGAAAAAGGATCTCGAGACCTTTGAGTATAACTCAATGAAAAAAAAGAAACAAATTTAAAATATTGAAATACACATTTACTTGAAAAGGATCTCGAGACCTTTGAGTATAACTCAATGAAAAAAGAAACAAATTTAAAATATTGAAATACACATTTACTTGAAAAAGAATCTCAAGACCTTTGAGTATAACTCGATGAAGCAAAAACAAACTGCCAGGTGGTCAATCTTAGTGTTAATCTTAGTATAATCAGACATGTTTTACACACAGTTCATCCGTCTGTAAAAATAAAACTTCTGAAAAAGTTTTTAATTTTCTTGATAAAATGTATTTACAACCTCACAGTCCAATGTAAATTGTATACTTAAGCTTTCTATAATATAATTTGTGATTATCCAGCTTTACTGAGAAATTTTGCAATTTGCAATGATGTGAAATTGACTAAGTCTATTAACTCCACATTTTTTCCATGTAAAGCATTAGTGTATGTCATGACCTTTTTATTTCATAAAACCTGTTTACTATGCATAGAAAGGCAATTCAAAATATGACCTGTGACTGTCCTAGATTAAGGCCAGAACTAATAATGTTCTGTTTCATTGCTGTTCTACCACTAGCCATGGTATGTATACAAACTTTATTCCACATAAGAATGATGGGATGAGCACTCTACATCCCAGTCGTTGTTACAAATTATTAGTACCTGTCAAAGTCTTTAATTATTAGACTTTTTCATTTCTTCTGTAACTTTCTGGCTGTTAAGTTGTTTACTTTACTAGTATGAGCCCAGTCTGGATTTGATCAGTCATACAGTTAAGATGGTTTA
Source organism: Tegillarca granosa (assembly GCA_029721355.1). Taxonomy (NCBI): domain Eukaryota; kingdom Metazoa; phylum Mollusca; class Bivalvia; order Arcoida; family Arcidae; genus Tegillarca; species Tegillarca granosa. The sequence goes on along the minus strand of CM056604.1, from coordinate 4,273,294 downwards.
CCTGAATGATAATAATAATACCAATAATAATACCAATAATAGAAATAATAATTATAATAAATTCTTTTCCTGGTAAACTGACATTAGAGTTTACACAAAGAACAAATATCAATTACAGGTAAGGGGCCCCAGTGGCCAAGTGTTCTACAGCACACATTTACGGATCACAGTGCCTCAGACAGATCCTAGTGTGGAAAGTTTGTCAGTACACTTGACAAAGGTCGGTGGTTTTCTTGGTGCACTCCGGTTTCCTCCACCATCCCAGAACTGACTGACCATTTCGATATAAGTTAAAGAATTTGACTGAGCGTAAAACACCATTACTATACTCTCTCTCTCTCTCTCTCTCTCTTTCTCTCAATTATAGGAAACACGTAGAACAGTGAAACTGCCAACAGTTTTTAGATAAATGGTAGAGTTGCTAACTCCAGTTGTATGGGGCGAATAAAAACGTGCATTTTAGAACTAGAGATACTTAGTAATTTCCACAGAAGTTTTCAAAATTGGTACTGTCATTATAGGCGTTTTCACTTAATTTTGGCAGTGCTGAATGCAGGAAAACAGAAAACAATATACAAATATATTCCAGTACAGTATATCAGTTAATTAATAACATACTACCGGTGATGAAATGATCTGCCATCGGATCGTGTTTTAGAATCCAGTGATGTGTCATTTCTGCGATTGATATCGACAAGCCAACCACAAAATTCTTCTTTCTTCGTTTAACTATTTTGTATCTTCTCTGTCTGATTATATAACTTTTAAAATTTTAAACCTCAAGTTAGATTACAACAACTTACTTATTTATGTCGGAGTTCTCAATGAAAACAGTGGATGCTGCTGTGTTATAATCCATATTACACGGGAAGCATGCACACTGTCACTGGTGTCTGTTAGGTCATCGTTAATACACTAAGTAAACATAAAGTTACGTTAACACTTCATTCATATGCGTTTTGTGAATGAAACTACACGCCATATTGCCAGTTGAAGGCATAAGGCATGACGGGAGTAGGCGTGGCATAGTAGATATCTCCCTAAACAGCATGTAGGAATCTTCGGTCAAAGGTCTAAGGTTACCGCTAGGAGTCGCTTTGACCTATCACTTCCTGCAAGACACGATGCCAATAAGCGGTTAGCGTATACGCTAACCGCTTAAAAAGGTACCCAGTTTCATAACTATATGATAATCCATGTAGGAGTTGTTGCCCCTGAAATGTTATTTTTTGCTTATAAATACTAAAATTGTGCATTAGCTTGAAAACTATAAACTTTTTTGTGTAGGCATATATATTAGAATATTATAGGTATTGAGTTGAGTTGAGTAATGGTGTTTAACGTCCCAGTCAAGAATATTTCACTTATATCGACACGTCGCCAGCTATAGGCAAAAGTGCAGAAAGTTTGCCTGTGCGTTGCGCTGATGGCATTATACAGCAGGGTTCTTTATAGTGCCATGCTGTGACACGGGACCTCGTTTATTTTAAGTTCCCATCTGAAAGAACCGTGACTTTCATTTTGTAATGCCGAGTGCTTGGCGAAAGAACAGTCACTACCCACTTTCAAGTCTTGGGTCAGACCCGGCCGGGGTTCGAACCCACGACCTTCCACTTAAGGAGCGAGCACTCTACCAACTGAGCTACCGCAGTGGCTTATAGGTATTGATATGACAATCATTTTGATATGTGGCTCAAGGTCATACGTTCAAAGGTCAAGACCATGGGTGCATAAAAAGACTGAAATTGTTTATTATCTTGGAAACTATTAACTTTTTGTATGGCATGTATATTAGAATATGTTAGGAATTGATATGGTGATTACTCTGATATAAGATTCAAGGTGTTACGTTTAAAGGTTAAGGTCATAGATGGATAAAAAGACTCAAATTGTTAATTATCTTGAAAATTATTATATATTAGAATATTTTATGTATTTTTGCAAATGATTTTGGATATATCCTCAGGTTGGCCATATCCTCAGGTGAGCGTTAAGGCCCATGGGCCTCTTGTTTGATTTCCACCGATTATCATTAGAGTGGAATTGAGCAATGATGTTTTAAGTCCCAGTAAAGATTCTTTCACTTATATTGAGGTGGTCAGCTCTAGAATGTTGGAGGAGTACCAGGAGAAAAACCACCGAGTTTCAACAAGTGAACTGACAAACTTTTATGCTTCTAACAAGCTTCTTTAGCTTTTATGCCTGGTGACTTTGTTTAAACCTATATATTTAAACCTAACAGCTTAAATGATAAAGTGTATAAGGGTTCCTAAGCAAACCATTTTTTACAACAATATGTACATCATTCAATGTAGGTATGTTATACCGTCGATTGGAATGTTTTAAGTTCATCAATTTACATTTAACTCCTAATACATCTTTGCTGCTATTTTTCAACACGTCATGTCGGATTTTAAGCGTGGTCGGATGAATGTATTTATTCTGTCTTTCATTTTGAAAAAATATTATTCTTAAAAGATGAAAGTTTTATAAAACTTAGTCGAGAAACTAGCTTTAAAATCCTTAGAGAAAATCTTTAATTTTACAGTATTCAATAATTTCTGTGAAATAATTCATATATTGTAATCTACATGATCATAACTTGTAATTTACAAAAATGCTTTTACAGAAACTCTGAACGTTATCTTGAAATGGTAGTCCATTAATGAGAAGGATTTCTGAATCGACACAAGAAAATAAATTATTATTAACCAATGAAAATCCAGATTTTAATTTTCTGTAATTTTATGTTCCGGCGGTCGTCTCGAAGATCAACAAAAACAGAAACATCATGGTATGATTTCACGTTTAATTTGAATATTTAAGACAATTTAAATACGACATTGAATGTTTGTATAGGTTATTTAAGTCTATTTTACTATAACGCACACTGTTGAACCTATCTTTGATGAAAAATTTCACCTGAATGAAGGTTTCTTTCCAATTTTGTTCGCGACAAGCCCACAAGTCTCTGCATGTTAACTTTTACCAAATGGATTTTATATTGACAAACTGTAGACATTTCAAATCTTTTAGATTGTTTAGGTATTGCGACTGTAATGAGATTTTTATTAATCTATTTTCTATTCATCAAAATTTTATAACTAGTTCTTCATTTCAAATTTTAAGACACGTCCAGAATTAAAACCACAGGGGCTTGGTGTCAGGATTTTTGCCACATTTAACAAACTTAAAAAAATTCCAAAAAATAACACTAACAAACTGAATTTTTTAAGTTTGTTAAACATGGATTTCAAGCAAAGTTATCATTATGTATGAACTTGTATCAATCACGCTTGTAATAAAAACACGAATAAATAATTTACAGAAACACAAAAATACTGACACAAAGCCCCTGTGACTGAAACAACCTTTACATGAGTAAATAGAAATAGCTTTCAGCTAGTAAGATGTATTTGATGATAGACAATTCAAGGAGAATATGTCTCCACAAAACAAGGAATAGTTTGGCATGGCAACTTTGCAAGTCATAAAGTCATAAATAATAATCCAGCAAAAAAGATTATGAAACTCTAGATGGATGCTGAACATAGGTTTAGATACTTTGTAACAGGAAAGGGAAAAAATGCAGCAACCAAACTAAGACTTGAACCTGGGACCTTCCCAACACTAGCAGGACGCTCTACCAACTAAACTACCAGGCCACCTATCAAGTCTGGTCTGCTACAATTTTGAACCATTTTAGGCACTTAGCATATTTACAGTCAATTTTCAGTGAACACTATTATAAGTTTATAATTTTATAAGTTCAAAGTTTAAATGCCTTTCTTGTTCTGTAACTGTTAAAAAAATTAAAAAATACATAACCTAATGGGAATTTATAGTTTCACCTAATGGGAATTTATAGTCTCCACCTTGTGACAAGCTTGTTGTTCAGCCAACTTACAGACTTAAATAAATCTTCAAATGTAACAAGATTTTTCAAAAGTGCAGCAGCAAAACTAGGACTGCGACCCAGCACCTTATCAATGCAAGCAGCAAAATCTACCGAATAAGCAACTTGGTTCCCATTTAGAGTCTGGTTTACCATATATCAGTTTCTATTTTAAACAGTATTACAGTTGATTTATTGAAAAGGTTTACTGAGGTCTATTCAAGTTCCTTATTATTGCTTTTAAAAAAATGATGTCATTAACCATATACAGATGCTTGAGGAATTAAAGTGATTAGTATCTAGATTGACAACGGAATTTCAAATAAATTATGTTGTTTATGTTCATGCAGTGTTTAATTTAAATATACATGTTTATTTATATAGAGTTATGGAAAGAAAACAACCCTTGCTGGAGGCAGCAGGAAGAAGGGAAATCCTAAACCAGAATTAACAGCTGAACAGAAGCAAGAAATAAGAGAGGCTTTTGATTTGTTTGATACTGATGGTTCGGGAACAATAGATGCCAAAGAATTAAAGGTAACTATAACACAAAACATATTATTAATGTTATCACAGTGACAGGAATTTCTCCTACCCTTTAGGAACAGTAGAATGGAAAAAGTTGCAGATCTCAAACCTGAAATATGGTCTAATTTTGAACCATTAATGGCACATTTCAATATAAACCTTCATGATCATAATTTGCTGTATTGTCTGTATGTATTTATTAAATCAGTAAGTAATTTTGTAGCTTTTTTAACTTTTAACTTAATGATGACAAAATAATCTTATATGATTATTTGAATAATTTCATTTGAGCCTGTATTTAAAAAATCCTATTTATTTTAGGTTGCTATGAGGGCATTAGGATTTGAACCTAAAAAAGAAGAAATAAAGAAAATGATTGCAGAGATAGATAAAGAAGGAGCAGGTATGGCATAGAAAATATCAGTTTTATATCTCAGTAAAGAAGTATACAAGTATACTAATCACTGCTGAATCTTATGAAATTGAAATTCAGTAGTGATTAGTATACTTGTTACTTGCCTTATTTTAAGTTGATTAATCTACTTTTGGTTGTTATATCAACAGAAGAAAAGACTCAAAGAGTTTTGTTGTTGATTGTAGTAGCGGTTCTGAAGGGTAACTGAAATCCTGTATTGTTTTGGTATACACCATGTTTGATAACAGTTACTTAAAACGGTTCTTATTTTTTCATAAAACAAATCAGCAACATACATTTACACAGATTTTGAATGTTTTGCTTTTAGTATCGATCTTGAAGCGTATTAAAATTGAAACAGCATAAATGCCATTAATTTTAAAGATGGCGTCAAATATATAGCATTCCCTTTGGTTAAAGATTTCCAATATTTTTGTTTTAACTTATTTGTAGATCTAAATAATGTTAACAAAATTAACCATAATACTTGGTATTTAAAATTTTCATCTGTTTACATTACAGGTACCATAGACTTCAACAACTTTCTATCAATAATGACACAGAAAATGAGTGAGAAAGACGTTAAAGAAGAAATACAGAAAGCATTCAGATTGTTTGATGATGACGAAACAGGAAAAATCTCATTTAAAAATCTGAAACGTGTAGCAAATGAACTGGGAGAAAATCTTACAAATGAAGAGTTACAGGTAATGTATATTAAGAGTAGTGTTATCATTGTTATGTGGATTATTTGCTATATTTAATGGTTAACAGCTGAACAATTTTGATTTTTTATTGAAAGATTTGATACGTGTGGTTTTTTGATCCAGAGAAGATTGTTTTATTTTTATCATGGTAGCTATTTCTTTGGTGATGGTAAAGACAGGAGTGTTGAGAAACTTTTTCTAGCAAACTGGCAAACTTTTTTAGGGTTGGAACTGCCTGAGGTGAATTTAAACTTAATGGATGATGGTGAGATACACATTGATCCAAAGCCAACACATTAGAAATCTTTTGGTTTAGATCAAAATTTTTAATGTAGGTAAAAATTATAAACTAGCACATACATATATTACTCAATTTTGAAAATATATATTCTTGCACTCATACTTTTTGTTGAGTCTGGCACTGCCATAAGGTGAGACTTAGGTGTTACTTTTCTGGTGCCATCATAGGCGATGGTTGCAGTGGAGGCAGTGTGTAAAAATGTGAAAGTTTATGTTAAAGTAATGTATTTTCCACTTGATCAAAAAATAACCAGACGAGACATTTAAAACCATGGAATTCTTGTTTTTATGAAAACATATTCTTTTTTTTCATTTCAGGAAATGATAGATGAAGCAGACAGATCTGGTACAGGAGAAATTAACATGGAGGACTTCTTAAAAATAATGAAAAAGACCAGTTTATATTGAGCCAAATTATATTTTAACAAGTTATTTATTGTGTATACCTGTATATAATTAAAATGTTCATTCCAGAAAGTGTAAAGGGGAGCAACTACTGAAGATGAAAGCTATATACATGTATATTAAACTATTTTTTTCAAAGGACCAGAACAAACAGTTTCCCTTCCAGTCTCCTTCAAAATTTAAATTGAACCATAGTTTCACTTGGAAGAGTGTTGATTATATTTTTCAGTCAATCTGTACTCTGTAAACAATGAACAGTGGCTAATATTATAATGTTACTGTATCAGTAATTTTTAAATATAATGATTTTGATTGGTTGGATTATATACATTTTGTATCTGCATGGGTACTATTTTTTACCAGTACTTACTTTTTGTTGACTTGTTGACAGGGAGTTGCTGTCTCCCATCTTTACCGTTACTCTAAATGTCTTTTTTTTAAAATTCAGAACTGTAAAAATTTTTCTGGCCTTCTGCCTTCATATTATCTTTCTATTTTTTGTTTTATGATTCTCTTGAATGTATTTATTCTGGAGAAAAAAAACTGTATAACAATAAGTTTACAATCAGCAGTAAATATTACTTCCAAATGAAAATGTATGACTGTATTCTACAAATGTTATGAGTGAAGAAAGTATGAAAGTGTCCAGTTTACTTCTTGCATATGTAATAGTTTCCTCAAGTATTGGAGCGTATCAACTTGTAGCTTTTGTCTCTTCAGCAACTGTAACAGAGTATTTTTTATCCAAATATATTTACCAGTTTAATGTTTAGATACATGGATGGACCAGTATGAATATCAGTTAAGTAGATAAATGTTTTAGCAAAGTGGAAAAAATCATAAATAGGTTGAATATAGTGTACATTACTTAAATTTTTAGGTGTTATAATTCATTTTAATTTCTAAGGTAAAATCATATAATTACCAGATGTATGTTGCATGTAAAATAAATATTTAAAGATGAAATTTTAAGATTTACAAAATAAAGAAAGAAAAATGGAAAAATGTGAAAGGGAGACAACTCAACAACAAAATGTATAACTATAGAAAGATGTGAAAGGGGGACAACTCAACAACAGAAATGTGTTACTATAAAATCATTCCAATGTCTCAGTATTATTATTCTACACAAAAATGTTTCATATTTCATTTTGAAAAATAGTTGTATGTGAGCAATAACAGTACATAAGAGCCTTGCTAGAAATTTGAACATAAAATGTTGTAAAAACTGTCATTTGTTTTGTTTTATTTCTTGAAAAAATTTGTGTATATGCGGTTTATATATCACATCATATATTTGGTGAAATATTCTGCATTTACACCTACCATTCTGAATTTGTGCACCCCCCTTTTCTTAACAGGCAATGGTGGCCTAATGGTCTACAGAGCATGCTTATGGATCACTGCCTATAACTACCTAGGTTTGAATCCTGCTTGGCCAGATCCTAGTGATGGAATGTTTTTCAGGTCGATTGCTGAAGGTTTTTGGTATTCTTTGGGTACTATAATTTTCTCCATCATCTTAGACCTGTGCAAAAATCTTGACTGGAGCATTAAACACCAGTACTCAACTCAACTCAGTGTTTTCTGAACAATTAATCAATTTTAATGATGCTTGGAATTCTGAAATTATATACAATGTACATATTGAGAAAATACAGGTAAAGTTTAAGATTGTTCTGTGCTAGAGTTATCACAATTTTTAATTCAGAAGAAACCAGGGCTAAGTTACACAAATAGTAGAATCCACAAGGGTGTTATTCTTGAATGATAAAGTTGAAACTAGATATGTTTCTTTGAAACAGATGTGTCGCTTGACACTGCATAGTACAGTCGGGTCCCGATTTCGAGGGATTCAATTTTGAGAGGTATTTTTCAGGTCCCAACAATATTTGTTCTTAACTCTATATTAAAAAGGTCTCAATTTTTGGAGGGCCTATTTTGAGAAGTATTCGATTTTGCAAACAAATTTGCAGGTCCCAACAGCCAATAATAAACTGATTTGGGACTTGATGGTGAGAGATATTGTCTCACCTATTGTTGTACGCAGCCATTGTATCAAATCACACCTTACATTTACTCAGGCATCCAAGTGTGTTAAGGTGTTTTTAATGTAGAAGTGATTAATAAATGTCAAACTGAAGTTAACAATATAAAATGTATAAGTTAATTAAGTTCTGCTATAATCACTTTGTCAGTAAAACACAAAACTTATATTATATATCGTATTCCCTGCATACGGTTGTAATTTTGTTCTTGGACCCAGTCTACCTAGGGGATAACTAGATCAGGACATTTCACTGGTGTTATCATTCTTATGAAGAAATGGCAACTGAAATGAGGGGTGTAAGGAGAAACATGCACTCAATAGATGTCAGGTACAATGCCATCATGAATGTCGCATATTTTTGTACCAAATCTATGTAAATAATTTCAAATAATTTCTGTTATTTTGTACCTGTAAAAATACCTACAAATTGTTTTGTTTTATTTTATTACCCAACAATTTAGAAAGGACAATATTTAATAAAGGAAAACAAAATGCATTAAAATCAGTCTGTTTAGTAATTCATTTATGTAACTTTAGTAGGACCCAGTTTTGAGAAGTACTCGATTTTGAGAGGCATTTTGGATTTCCCTTGCACCTCTCAAAATCGAGTCCTGACTGTAGTTGACAAAGTTATGCTCCGGACAAGAAATCCTCTATAAAAGTGAATCAAATTGGAATAATTCAACAAGAGTAATGGGACAAAATATGAGCAATATTGTTGCAAAGCATGCTATGCAAAACTTTTGAAAACAAATCCAAATGAAGGACATTTTTTCCAAATGAAGGACAGTTTTTCCTTCAAATCCACAGCACTCATTGCTCACATTTCTTGTAAAAATCAATCAAAGGGAAATAATTCAAAAACGGAAAAAGATAGAATTGTGGTTCTTGTGCACTGCACTTCAAGTCATTGCCAGAAACATGCACACCAAGTTTGGAGTCATTTGAAGGTACAACACCAATGTTATGCTCCGGACAAGGAAATCCAGACGCCACCGACCCCGACAATGAAAGTAATCCCTATATGTCGCCTAGTCAGGCGACACAAAAACTACATACTGTATATTATGGTGTTTAGAAAAATACACAGAAAGAAAAAGTTGATTAGTTGTATTGTAATGTTGTTTAACTTCACATCAGCATTTTTTCGCTATTCCTGTCAAAAACAAGGGTATGGATCTCTCACTTCATCTAATCTTTCAACAAGTTCCTGTATGCATCAGATGTATGAGTGTGTATTATGACCCATTGTGTATTAGTGCACTTTTTCTCCTATTAATGCCTAGTGCCAGGCAAGGAGTGGAGTGGCGTAATGGTGTTTTACACCCCAGTCAAGAATCTTTCACTTATTTCGAGGCAGTCAGTTCTGAAATAGTGGAGGAAACCTGAGTTCCCAGAGAAAACCACCGACTTTTGGCATGCCAGGCAAGAAAGCAGTTTCTGAAAGTTTAAAGTCTGATGTATGATCCGGCCAGGGTTTGAACAACATCCTGCTTTTGATGTGGACGCTCTACCAATGTTCAGTTATCACTTTTTTGTGGATAATGACCCATACAAAATTAATGAGGACACATAAATACTATTAGAATATATTTATCTAATATAGCCCACATGATTTGTTACAAATTTGTTCATAGTTATACTGGTGGATGACATTTATTTATGATGTTGATATTTAATAGATAAGTTAAAACAGGACCACTGTTAACATTGACAGATCATCCCTGAATGTGTATTAAGATAAACAGAAAGTATGGGAAATTCCCTAAAGTCACGTGATCTGCTAATAAATTCCCTGATCACATGACTTCCTAATCAAAATGGCGCGGCTTGTGGATGACTTGCCGACAGGTAAAGTGCACGTGAATACTTAGTATTCCCGTTTGGTGGTGTTCGTCATTTAATAATGTTGTTGATATTTATCATTAATTTATAGATGGTGGTGTTATAACTGATGTTACAATGTGATGACTTGGTGTTGTATCAAGCGCGTACTTGAATCAAGTGATCTTATCCACAGGCGCTTGTTTCGATATTTTTTTTTAAAAAAATCCCCCGACCCTAACATCTTCCCCGACCCTAACATAAGATGTTAGGGTCAAGGGATTTTTTTTAAATATCGAAACAAGCGCCTGTGATGCAAACATACATTTACAGAACATACATGCAAGTAATCAAATCATAGTATACAAATATAAACAAAAAAAGGACAAGCACAGCACAAAGTATGAACGAAAAATGAGGAGAAGCACAGCACAAAGTATGAACTAAAAATGAGGAGAAAGAAAAACATAAAAGCAACCTAAACTTAAGCATAGTAAAAATTTAAGATAAGATAAATAAGATGAAGCAAAATTGTAATTATTGGAGTAAAATGAAGTCTAAGCGCTACGACAGGCAAAACAGTCCACCGGATGATAAGGCTTTTAAAATTATTAAGAGCTGTCTAGAAAGTTTATGCTCTGGAAAACGCATAATTTATCATTATTGAATTGACTATATTAAGGCAAAGTAAACTAATAAAATGATAGATATTAGCTAAAAATTTTTAAAATCCTAGATCAAAAAATGTGCAAGCCACATGATTTAGACACGGGCTTGGTGTCAGGATTTCGGTATTTTTGTTTTAAAGATTATTTATTGGTGTTTTTATTACATGCGAGGTTGGTACTAGTTCATACATATCGATAACTTTGCCTGAAATCCAGTTTTAACAAACTTGTCTTTGTAAATCCCACTTGGAATTACCATTGCAGCAATATAAAATCACCGAGAGCACCTCTACGTTCACAAAGGCACCAAGAACCAAGAAAATCGGACAATTTCTAGAGAAATGCAATTTCTTCTTGGTGCCTTTGTAAATCCCACTTGGAATTACTATAACCACATTATAAAATGTCAGAACGGGAGAATCCTGACAAGGGACGCAACTCGCGAACGTAGAGGTGCTCTCGGTGATTTTATATTGCTGCAATGGTAATTCCAAGTGGGATTTACAAAGACAACAAGAAGAACGTTACATTTCTCTGGAAATTGTCAGATTTTGAGTTTGGTGGAAAAATTCAGATAGTTATTGATTGTTTTGAAGAAAACGGAGATAGGAATGAAAAGAACAGGCTTTTAAAAGTTGAAATAAATTAAATTTATGTGAAAGCATGGATCGGCTGATTTTTCACAATTTTTTTTCCAAGCGAGGGGTAAACTTTCAAAATGGCGACTTTTGTCCCTTGTGTTTTTTAATGTTATATATTTCGGAATTTTTTGAAGTTTGTTAAAAATGGATTTCAGGCAAAGTTATCGATATGTATGTACTTGTATCAACCTTGCATGTAATAAAAATACAAATAAATAATCTTTAAAACAAAATTACAAAAATCCTGACACCAAGACCCTGTGGTTTAGATATACATATAGTGCTAATGATAAAGGTTTAGTAACTTTCATAAACACAAGTATTTGTGTGAAGACAAAGAACGAAATACAAAGTTTCTCATAAATTCCAAATCATTGTGAATTTTTTATAACCAGAATCTGTTTGATTTTATAAATACTGGGTTATGAAAAGTCATTCCTCTAAGCAGATGATGCATTATGATTTTTGTTTTACATATTTGTATTAATTTCACATTATATTGAAGCACCTTGTTGGAAAAATTGCAAAGGAATCCAAGTCAAATTGCCCCACAGTAAAATTGCCCCTGTCAAATTTGCCCCCAATTTCCTCATAATTGCCCCCATGTCTAATTCGCCCCTTTAAAAACACCCCCAGTGCATGCAATATTGCCCCCACTGTCAAAATTGTCTCCTGAAAATTCGCTCCAAAAATTTGAAAAATCGCCCCCTTTTCGGAATGACCTTTTGATAATTCTGTAATTTTGAAAATTTAAGTAATTGTGTGTTGATTTTTGGCAATACATCATACAGTTCTCGCACATTTGAGTTTGATAAAGGACTACAAGTTATAAAGTGTTTTCCATTGTGAACTTTATATCTTCCTGTCTCTAAAAGAGTAAAAAGGTACATAATATGCAAGAACTGTACATGTACATAGTGCAGTGCTCTAGGATTTTTACTTGACACTAACTTTCCATGGGAAAGTCACAACGGAAAATTCATTTCCCACAGAAAAATTTCACTTTACTAATATCTTGGTGAAAAAAATTGCTCATTGTATATGAATATTTAACATTTTATAAATTATAAATAACAAAAAAAAAAAAAAAAAAAAAAAAAAAAAATCACTTCTTGATACAAAACTAAAGCCAAATATGAAACTACAGATACTGTACAAGTAATCTCCCTTAACCACTAAAGAATGGAGATTCTGAGAACAGGGTTTCAATTTTTAAAAAGTTATTGTTTCAACTGATGACATTGTATCGGGAACATTTACCAGTGGAAATTTTTTTTAAAAATTACTGCATTTTGATAATGGATAATATGCATTTTTAAGCAATTTTACTTTCCCACATAGAAGAAAGCCAACATTTATCACTTTCCCGTGACCAAAATTCACTTGGTACAGGAGACAGGAAATGGGAATCCTAGAGCACTGTAATGTACAAGCAAAACACATCACGTTGACTCTCAATTTGTCTAAAGAATTATCTTTGGCCTGAAGTCTGACAGTCTACTGCTGAAATACTCTTTCCACTTCTGGACTTTCATGCCCTTTTCATTGTCATTATTTTGGAATTGGACCAGGGTACAAAGACTTTATTATTTGTTTACATTAAAGTTTGTTAATTTGTTACATCCTTACCTTGATTGTGTCACCACACAATGACAAGGATAAATTTGTGGTTGGGATAGGGATGGACCAGAGAATCATTTGACACTAACAGTAGTTTGGTAATCATACTGTTCTAAATAAAATTCCAAATACAATAAGTTGTTTTAAATCTTTATATATGAGTCTTATCAAGTTTCACTTTTCTTTTCTCATTCTAGGATTTTCCAAAACAGTAGAATTATTAAATCAGCTTCCAGAGAGTCTCCTTTGTGAAATGGTAAGTTTTAAATATCAGTAGTACAGTTAAATGAAGAATAGATTGCCTGATTTGAATGGGTTATATGTTTCAGTTAAAAAAATTCATGTATATCAGGAACTTCACTAGCTGTAGGCAGTGTAACATTTTTCATTTTTGAACACATGACCTTCCACTAATGAAGTAAAAAAAATTAAATGATGCATGTACGTAGATGTAGTTAGAGCAACAGCAAAAACTATGAGTGTATCTGTAATGAATAATGATAAAGAAAAATCATCAAATTTTACCTTATTTTATCATTTAAAAATGTGATATTACAAGCAAAAAAACAATAATTCAGTAATATTACAGAGTATACACATGCATAGTAATTAAAAATAACAAATGAATATTGCCATTATGTAGTTCCCTTAGCTCTTTGCTCTTTGAATGTGAAGAGTTAATTACTATACCTTTTTGGGAATTGCACGTTGACATTAAAATACATTGGCCTTGCTTCGGGTAAATATGTATACATAATTAAAGACATGTACACGTACTAATTAGATTTATTATATGTATAAATAACTTAAAATAATTTCGGTCTTTACACATTTCAGTCTCATAAAAATGAAATGTGCAAGCCTTAGAACCTCTCATTTGTATAAAGTCAACATTGTATTCACTGTAAATCTTTTACTGCTTTACATTTGTAATTCACAAACAAAAGAATTCTGATAAGGGGAGGAAAACTCTGAAATCATATATAAACATTGTACATAACTTGTCTCTAATTTTAATTGACCAAAATAATTCATAATTAATGTAATTTTTTAAATAATTTTTTTCCAGTGTCAGGAAGCAGTGTTCTCTATGAGACAAAATAATTGCTACACAGACTTAAGTAAAACAGAACAGGTAATATGGTATAGTAACAGGTGTTTTTCCAGATTTTTTTTAAGTTTACAACAAGTTCTTGTGAATGTACTTTACACCATGCTTATGACTATACTTTGTTAATGATATATAATAAATATATATTTGTCTGGGTATGACAAAATTTCATGTAATGAAGTGTCCTTTTAAGAGTTGAGTTGAGTAATTTTGTTTAACGCCCCAGTCAAGAATATTTCACTTATGTCGAGACGTCACCAGCTATAGGCAGAAATTTTGCCTGTGATTTGCACTGATGGCATTATACAGCAGTCTTCTTTATCATGCCACACCTTCTGTGACACATGACCTCATTTATTTTAAGTTTCTATCTAAAGAACTGTGGCTTTCATTTTATAATGCCAAGTGCTAGGTGAAAGAACAGTCACTACCCACTTTCAAGTCTTGGGCAGACCTGGTGGGGGTTTGAATCCATGACCTCCCACTTATGGCGTGAGCACTCTGCCAACTGAGCTACTGCAGTGGTAGATATCTTTGAAAGGGAAAGATATCACTTTGAAAAAGCATACAAGTGTGACAAAAGATTTTCTTGTGGACTTTAAAAAGACATTTTTAAATCAGTACTGGTAGTTCTTGCTTCAATGAAGAGAATGTCAATTCGAAAAGTAATTTTGACAAAAAAAATCTTCTGATAAACCATATAGATTTCACATGCTTGTCAAGTAAACTAGCAGCTATGGTATTTAATATTGCCTAAGTGAGATTCCTGATGTGAAAAATGAATTTACATCATATTGAATTGTTTTACTTATACATAACTTTTTAGATTATTATAAATCACTGCTATATTTGTATTAATTAATTAGGGTTTCAAGAACCTTCAGATAGATTTGTCAACAACAGATATACAGAGAACAGTAAATGCAATCACCTACCTGTACAGGTAAACAATGTTAGAATAAAGTATATTATTGTAAAAATGTTCAGCTAAATTAACTATTTATTGCAATTGAAAACATATAAAACCAAAGAAAGCAGACATTTTAATGCAAGTTTTTCTTTTTATTTTTATCATTATTTTTATTTTTATTTTTTGCTTTTTTTTCTTTTTGGCTGGAAAAGTTGTGTAACTTCTGTCTGGAACTAGATATTTTAACCTTTGGGAATAAGACAAATTTGTAGGAATGTTTATTTGGATCCAGAGATCACACTGTGGGTCCAGGATCAGATACGGTCTGAAAATGATGTACATGTAATTTGTATACCATTATTGTACAGAGAAAAGACTGAAGCTGTGATAAATGGCATCATAAATGATAGAACCAGAATTTACAATTACTATACCTAGGATAAACATTATAGTGAACTTATATCCATCACATTTAGCACAATAAATAAATAACCAAAAACTTAAATTTTGTGGGTCATATACTGTACCCAGGGCAGGATAACAGTTATGGTGACTTAATATCCAGAACATTTGGTGGAATAAATAGGTTATCAAAAACTTTAAATTTCAGTTGTGTTGGCTTGGACAAAAAGTGTCTGGAATATAAACACCATCTGTAGATCTAGGCTGTAAAAGGGGTAGGGGTTTGGACTTAGATTATCTGACTTATGAATCCCTTTAGGAACAATTAATTGTTATAAGAAAAACATCAGTTTTATGCTCAATTAATGAACCTTTATTTACTAGAAAAGCCGTAAGCTTACAGATATCATCGTCGGCTTTTAAAGAAGAATTAGATCAAAATTTACATCTAACAAACATTGCTGTGTCTGTATTGTCAAGGATCTGGGAAGAACAGGTAAATTATATTTCTTATATGCTCCTTTTAGTAAATCTGACAAAATCTGATCATTGGTAGTCATCTGGAACATGAAGGGCATTTTGTATACTTTATCTTTCTTAAAACTGATTGTATTTATTGTGCTTATTTGCATATTTTCACTTCGAATGGTAGAAAAGAGAAAGTGCGAATCTGATTATCATACTATTATATTCACTTCCTCTCGACTTACAAAACAAAAAAGAAATTGTCTAAAAGAGAGATGACCTGATGTGATTCTTTTTGTCCTTGATCTATGTCGCTAATTTGTGTTGCTAACTTTTAAAAATTGTCATCAACTAGTTTATCATTAGAAATATTTTTGAAATCTTTTGTGTGAAGTTCATTGACCTTGATCAATTGACCTTTTAAAAAAACATCTTGTTATGAACCAAAAGTCCTAAAACTTGAAACTTAGCATCAGTTTATGATTTGTTGCCTTTTATTAAATTTGATTGACATTGACCTTTAGTATCACATTGAAACTATTTAAAAATTTGTGAAAATCTTCCTAGGCTAAGTAGCTCATCTTTTTTATAAGTAAGTGAAGAGCTAGATAGTGGTCAGCCTTGACCTAATTTTGACCCAAAGTCTGTTTGGTTTGAAAACTTCAGATGGCCATAAAATCCCTCTTGCTAGTGAAGCTCTCTGAATGTTTTAGTAGATATTTGAACAATATACAGTAAAACCTGTCTACAAAGGCCACTTGAGGGACTGGCCAAAAGTGGCCTTTGTTGACAGGTGACCCTTCTACACAGGGTCGATATTCTGAAGACCAGTTATGTCCCTTAATTTGCATTTGACTTATAACTTCTCCAATTTGACAGTTATAAATTGGATGTACAAAGCATCAATATTAATGTATTGTTAAAACAATGGACAATTGTTTTTAATTTAATATTTTAGGGATTTTTAAAATGCAAGAAAAATTATAAGCTTGGTGTCATTAATTGATTATATAATTTTCTATGCATTAATATATTTTTTCAAAATATTTCTGACATATCCAGTTAATCAGGTGAGCTTCAAAAAGCCCTGCATTGACATTTGTACCATTCTTACACTACCTAAACCCCTAGGCTAATAATGTACATCTCCCATTTCTAGAAAATGTCCTGGCAACTTTCAGTTTTAGAAGGGTTGCCAATAAGGGGGATTTTTTGTTTTAGAAATAAAAAAATCTGGACAACTTTCATTTCAAAAATAATTATGACTGACAAGAAAAATACTTGCATGTAAGAAACAAGGGCACTAATAAAAAATTTAAAATAATTAATTTTACCGGTAATACAAGTCCAGGTAACCTAACCCCTTTGTGAGCCCCACTGAGAGGTGATAAAAAAATCAATACTTCACCTTGAATAGCCGGACTTTTTGACAGTATTAAATCTTTACCTGTAACAGGTTACTGTTAATTTAGGGCTTTATTCTGGATAATTGATGAACAAACTTTCAGAGGATTTTATGATCAGCTTCTAATTAACAGATTAATGGATTAATGATTGTCAAGTGTTAATTTTATAAAAGTGAGTAGAAATCGGCCAAAATGTCTACTGTCCTGACTTCTATGTTAAGCAACTTAATTGCCGATTTACAAGTTTTCCATAGAACTCAATAATTGATAAAATTATTTTTATAAGTTTTGATCATTATGTTATGAATTTTACCATTTTTTTCAATGAATTTTTGTGGCCGTAGTGACCATTGTACACAAGTAATTTTTCCGACTAGGCTGCCGCTAGGGTGACCGCTGACCGCGTCAGGCAGGTGACCGCTCTACAGAGGTTCATTATATAGTAAAAACGTTAGGGACTGTTTCAGACTGACCGTTACTGACAGGTGACCGCTCTACACAGGTGACCGCTTCCACAGGTTATACTGTACTTAGGTAATTTTTGATCTTCTGACTGTTGTTGTTTTCATTTATATTTTCAGAGACAATCACTAATGTCTGTTGATGAAGTAAAACAGATGTTTGATGTTGGTCAGGTGAGATTTGCATTCCTAAAACACTTGAATTCAAAGACGAGTCTAAAAGTTCTTAATGTTTGGATCCAAAGGCCTTAGAAAATTCTGAAAAAGGCTCCATTGAATTTGATTGTAATTGGCTAACTCTATGCAGCACTTATTTATTGAGCTCTCACTATCTAAGAGTTACTTCCCTTATACCACTAAATATTAGTATAATGGGTGTTTAGATTGGCATATTTACAAGAATAGTTCCATTTACTTGGGCAATTTAACTACTGTAATCAGTACTCAAGAAATTTCTTTGATGTGTGACAGAATCTAAATAAGTGTAATGTTTAGAAAAACAACTACACATTTTGTGTCAGTATTTTTAAGGTTGTCTTGATTTATTTGAAACAGTTCAGAGTTTGGCATTGGCAGTATTATTAAACAAACAATTCAAGTAATTTACTTACCTCATGAGTAAACTCGTTTTGGCAACTTATTTTGCAATGCTTCTTTCTAATCAGCAAGTAATTTTCTCTTTAATTATCAAAGAAAAGTTTTGTATGCACTCTGTCTACAGTGTAAGGTTTTTTTGGTCGGACTTTGAGACTTGTTGCTTAAAGTGGTTTTACATCACAGTCGAAAATACTTCACTTATATCGAGATGTCACCAGCTATAGGTGAAATGGTAGAATTTTTTACTTACGCATTGCACCTAGGGCAATGTTCAGGGAGGGTTCTTTAATGTGCCTGCATCAGTTTTTAATGTTTCATCCCAATGACCACATGACTTTCATTATTAAATGCCTGGTGCTTGGCAAAAAAAAAACGTCAGTACCATTTTTTAAGTCTTTGTTAGTCCTGGCTTGGGTTGGAACTCTCGTCTTCCCAGATACAAAGGGAACACTCTACTGAGCTACAAGAGTGGATTGAGACTAGTTGTGCATTTCTGACTTAGATACAAATAGAAATATTGGCTATGACATTATCAAAGACAGGGATATCCATAAAGTAGAGTCTTGGCTTACTGTAAATAAGTAAATTTTTTTTGTCAGTTAATTTTCGCGCATATCAACATTTAAATTTATTCACATATTTTTATTTTCATGTCACCAGATGATAGTTAGTGCAAATACAGTGAAACATTTCAAAAAAAAATATTAGTAAAAAGTTTCATTTCCATGCCCTGTTACTCTCGTGAATTTACACAAAAATAAAACACAAAAATTTTCCATTTACAGTAGTATCCCATTTATGGGAGTACATGTATAGATTTTGTTATCCAAGTTGTTTTAGGCTATTGAAACCAGAATGTGATAAGTGTATAGGTTAAAGAAAAACTATAACTGAACAGTTTAGCATCACATCACGAACAGTTTAGCATCACATCATGAACAGTTTAGCATCACGTCACGAACAGTTTAGCATCACATCATGAACAGTTTAGCATCACATCACAAACAGTTTAGCATCACATCATGAACAGTTTAGCAACACATCACAAACAGTTAAGCATCACATCACGAACAGTTTAGCATCACATCAGAACCAGTTTAGCATCACATCATGAACAGTTTAGCATCACATCATGAACAGTATAGCATCACATCATGAACAATTAAGCATCACATCACAAACAGTTTAGCATCACGTCACGGACAGTTTAGCATCACGTCACGAACAATTAAGCATCACATCACAAACAGTTTAGCATCAAGTCACGGACAGTTTAGCATCACGTCACGAACAGTTTAGCATCACATCATGAACAGTTTAGCATCACATCATGAACAGTTTGTATATTTGTATTTTTTCTGTTTTTAGTTAGTAGATATGCAGTGGAAGCTAGGTGTCGGCGTTAGTTCTGACTCCTGTAAGAATCTTAACTCTCCTTATGTCACCATGCAAGTAAAAGTTGCAGATCCATCTGGAAAGTTAAGCACACATACATTTGAAATGACAGTTATGCAGTTTCAGGTGAGCAAAAATGACCAAATGACAAATTATTCAGATTGAGTCCATCACTAGTGTATCATTCTAAATAAAATTATTTGACTGATTTCATGATATTATCGGCTTTAGTTATATTTAGCTATATTGTTGAAAGATACATCTATGCAATAAAGAATGAAAAATAAGGGTTCATTTTCTCAAGCCATTTCAAGCCCATCATTTTATATTTTCTCTGACACCCTGAATTTATGTCGGTTTTTATTGACTTTTTTTATGTTTTTTTCTTTTAATTTATATTCTGAGCCAGTATACTGATTCATATACCTAAAAAGTTAATTTTAAAATTTGTATTTGAAAATCACTGAAGGAATCATGAAAATTTCAAAAATTTAACACAAATTATCACAAGGATTATTTAGTTGCAATGTTGTAGAATACTTAACAATGACACATGTTTAGAATAACATTATGTATTAACAGTATAAAAGCTTAAGAAATCTGTTTATCGGTCTGGCCTTGGTTTCACAATCATTTTGTAATCAAGATTTTCTTTAACTTAGATTTAGTAAATTTTCACCAATTCTTTTTGAATTACAATAAACATTCATGATAAAAACTAAATGCAGATGCTGCAAGCTTGAAGAGATCTTCAAAATGACAACTTGATTTTCTTAATATCTAAACAATTAACAAAATTATTAAGTTTTCAAATTTTCCCAGATGTAAATTAAAGAAAATCTTAGTTAAGGAATGATTGTGAAACCAGGGCCTGAAGGTCTATGCACACAAGAGTTTAAACCAAATACAAACATCTGTTCAATATAATGAGGTTAAAGTGTTTTTTATTTTTCATTTTTAAAAATATATTATTTATAATAATAATAATAATAACCATACAGAATCTTTTGTACTTTTTACTATTTTTTTCAGGATTTTTCAAAGCAGATGAAAGAAATGGCTAATGTGTTAGAGACTGTTTGATGAATCTTTGACATATTTGTAAGGTATCTTATTATTGTTTTGTTGGAGTTTTGTTTTTATGGTTCAGTGATATGATCATAGGAAACTTTGTGTAAAAATAATTTAAAATTCAAAGATCTGTTTATTACATATGCCAGGATATTATACATTAATCTGTGAGAGAGATCTAAAATCATTACCATCAGAAATGTGGAGTCATAATTCTGTGGAATTTAATGGTCTTTTTTACATAGATCTTAAAGCATTACAATTGGAAATGTCTTGAAAAAATACCTGAAATTAACTGATCTGTGACCTAGATCTGATATTGTTACCATCGGAAGTGACTTGTAATTATTACACAATATTCTCTGATCTGTGACCTAGATCTGACATTGTTACCATCGGAAGTGACTTGTAATCAATTCACTAAATTCTATGATCTGTGGCCTAGATCTAATATATGTACCATCGAAAGTGACTTGTAATTATTACACAAAATTCACTGATCTGTGACTTAGATCTGATATCGTTGCCATTGGAAGTGACTTTTAATTATTACACAAACTTCTCTGATCTGTGATTTAGATCTGATATTGTTACCATTTGAAGTTACTTTTTCAATATCACTACACAAAATTCTCAGATTATTGACCTAGATCTGATATTGTTACCATACGAAGTGACTTTAATAAATACACAAAATTCACTGATCTGTGACCTAGATCTGATATTGTTACCATTGGAAGTGACTTTCATTACACAAAATTCACTAATCTGTGACCTAGATCTGATATTGTTACCATTGGAAGTGACTTGTAATAAATACACAAAATTCACTGATCTGTGACCTAGATCTGATATTGTTACCATTGGAAGTGACTTTTGATCATCACACAAAATTCACTGATCTGTGACCTAGGTCTTAATCATTACAATTGGAAATGTCATGTAAAATATGGAAATCACTGATCTGTGATATAGTTCAGAAATCATCACCATCAGAAGTGCCATGTATTAAATGGAAACCACTGGTTTCGGACCTAGATTTAAAACCATTACCATCGGAGATGTCTTGTTTTAATTACATGAAATTTGCTAATCTGTGACAAGGATCTAAAATCATTACAATCTGATTGAAAGTGTTTTTCAGTGAACAATTAAACTCTAATTAGTGATCTGTTATGTTGGTAAGAAAACTGTTACATAGTGTAGCAAAGTATGTGACATTTTGTGAAGAACTCGATAAATATATTCTCAGTACTATACATCTTATTGCAATTTTGGTCTAAAAAGTGAGTTACATGTATTTGTAAATCAGAAATGGTTTTTTGTCACAGTTATATGTTTTTATAACAATGGAATTTGAAGAATTGAGAGTGTATAACATTTTGGGGCCGTGTCTTAATAATTGAAGTACAATGGATATGGTTAAAACTTCAATAATTGTTTATATGTGTTTGAAAATTGTTGGCCAAATATATATGTAAATCAGAGATGGTTTTTTGTAAGAGTTTTGTTGTGATAATAAAAATTTGGAATCCAAAACTGGAGATGTGTGAAACGGTTTACGATCTTTTCTGAATAATAACCTTACAATACATTTAAACAATATAACTAGCATATGTGATATCGCTGAATCTGGAATATTGGATGATTCTGGAAGCTTTTCGGTTAATTAATTCTGTGATTTGTTTCATGAGTAGATTTTAATCTGGAATATTTCATATGTATGATCTCCGACAATATTGGAAATAATGATCTGATTTTAAAAATTGGACGTTTAATTTATTCTTTATTTGTTTTGAATTATTAATCAGTAACAAGGTACATAGCTGTAGATATCTAACGTATTACTAAAAAGTACTTCAAAATAATTACCTTGCTGTTTGAGTCACTATGTTTGTAATGGTGAATACTGCTTAATTTTCATAGACAATCCAATAAATTTGAGTAAAGTTCTTTGTGTATTTTTCACTTACTTGAGTCAAGTCATAACAGGAAATTGATGTGCGCATCTGCTTTTACCGTGGAATATTTCTGCATACAGTAAAAGTTGCCACTATGGGGACTAAAAATGGAAAACAAGCAAATGGTGGATTTTTTTTTCACATACAAAATAATGTGTCACCAAGAATATAACTTCTGGTGTTGACATTGCCATTGTTCTTGTTCTTCTGTATGTTTCTGTTTTTATACAAAAATATTCCACGTTAGTCAAGCATGCACATGGCGATTTTCAGTTACGACAAAATTCAAGTACGTGTAATTGAATTTAAGTAAATGAGTTAATTCAAGTGAATTGAATTTTTCTATTAAAGTTTTGCATAATTTACAAACCCAGTGACTCCAACAGGAAGTTATGTTCCTGTAACCTTAGTAACAATAAGGTGTATGGATAGTCACTGTTCACATATTGAGAAAAAATTTTTACAATATTTTAGTGATATTAAGTATATATTTTTAACTATTAGAATACATGTACACTTATGCTCTGTAGTAAAATCCATCTAAATGACAAAATAGTGAAATAATTAAACAATGATTAAAGTAAAAGGGCAGTAATTTGGTTGAGCATAATCTTTTAAAAATAAATGTATTTAAAATAACTTGGAGTTACCTCCCTTATAATATGAATCTCTAAATTAAACCATACATTATACAATCATGTATATCAAATACATATACATACAGTTAAGATTTGTTTATATATATTGGAAATAAAATATTTATTAATGTAGAGTTTTAGTTGATTTTTGATTCTTTAAAGCTGGATTAAGTTTTCCCAGGAAAAAATTTACCGGTACAATGGTGCTGATCTAATTAATGATGTTCCTAATGAACAATTTTACATTTGGCTCAACAATAATAGCTCGAATAAATACAGAAATAACAATAATTTCCCAGCGAGATGCAGCCTGTGGGATCTCATTTCAGAACATGGTTACATCATAAGAAACTGGGTCATTTAAACACAACTTCAAAACGGTGAAATATGATAAATTTAACACAGAATTTCATGAAATTTGTCATTTGTGACTTTGTAAGGGTTTTGTAACACCATTGCGTACCATTGGGTACCTGTAACCAGCACAATTTTTATCACAATTGTTTTGTATATCATTTAAATACAACAATATTGAAAACTGCATCAAAATTGGTGACAAATTAAAAAAGTTATAGCGGTTTGAAATCCTCATTTTATAACTTTCTCTTTATCGCAAAGTGAAACACCTCGTTTTGAGTTATAAACATCATTGCAGTATTAGAAGTAGTATTTAACATAATAGACAGTAGTAACAATGAGGATATATTGATGTATGTAGAAGAAAGTAACGACTCCGACATGTACTTATTTATGTCAAATAGTTTGTCATTGCTTTGGGATACAGTAGCCAATCTTAAAAGAGATTAATTTGGAGTATAGCTGTTATTTGTTCGAACCAGAAACGGACAAATCTGATGAATATATTGAGTTGAGTCCCGACCTACTCGAAAATAGTGACTGCATTTGGTTGCATAGCTGTTGAAAAAAATGTGACGAGTGTTAACTTGTCAATAACATGAAAATTATATCTTTGACTTTTTTAAAAATCAATTATTTTATTAAGTTGGACTGTACAGACTTGAGAATTACAATAAGTTGCATAGCTATAACAAAAAATACGCGATTAGTTTTAACTTGTCAAATACATGAAAATTAATTTTATCATTTTTAAATAAATTAAATATCAAGTCGGACTGGACAGACTACCAGATGAATATTATGGAACTTACTGTGCTGTCATGTGCTGATTTTGAATTTCTATTAAAAAAATGAATTCAAAATCATTACATGACTACTTTCCTTGTGCTGATTTTGAATGCATTGTTTTAATAGAAATTCAAAATCAGCACATGACGGTGGTACTCGCTAAAAATCAATACATAAAAATTCAATCGCCTGTGCTCTTTTGTGCAATGTTTATTGACAGTTAAAATTAAATGATCGTAATGTAGAAAACTTTTAAGTAGTCTGACGGCATTACATTTCCTCAGTAATTGGAAGTTGTTCACACAATTAAAGTTTGTAACATAGTTCTTTTCATCTGTCCGCAGCCAATGAATTATTAATGCTGGGGTAATCAAGAAGAAAAAACAAACAAGATATTCCATCTCAAATTATTTACGCGAAATATATTATAATTGTTTAAAATGAAATGACACGGATTTTAGAATGAGACCACATTGAAAGAAAACGAGATAATAATAATTTTTAGGATTTGTATACATAGAACAAAGAATTTAAAAATATTACAGCTAATGTATGCCCAAGGAAAAGTAAAAACTAAAATCTAATAAAATCAAATGCTGTAAGTTAATCAATAAACATGTTTTAAGTAGACTATTCTGGTCGTCCATTTTTAACTTTGCCTAAAATTTATTATAATTATCATTATTATTATTATTATTATTATTATTATTATTGACATGAAAACTAAGAAAAAATTTCTTTTTCTTACTTTTTTAAAATTTCAAAAATTAAAATATCCATTTTTCCGGAGTGAAATCTTTATACTGTATATGACAAATAACATTTACCAAATAAAATTATTTAATTTACTCAAACTAAAAATATATTATTGTATATTACAGGTCGTAAAATAACTTTATCAACCTGCAAATCAATTTTGCAAATTAGAAGTTACATCCTGTTCATTACAGGTGTGGGTCTAAATCTAAGGAAGGTATCTAATAAACAAAAGGATTAATAATTATTAATTATCAGTACATGTCAAATGTTCATTCCACTTCATTAAATAGTTTTCCGGTAAAATAATCATAAAAAGTCAAACTACGATTTCGGATTTGACTTATTTTAGTAGTTGGTAAATAAAATTCTGAGGAGGTGTGTTACTGGTATGATGTCACAACATGGGAGCCTTGATATCGACCTTTTTGATTTCAATTTCTACATTTTTATACAAGATTATGAAAATTTTACCAAAATGAGTAGTTACCAGGGTTTAAAATTCTGATTTTACACAAATAGTTAATAATTGCTAATACAAATACATGTATTGTATATTGAGGTAATTTAAAAAAAAAAATGGTTGATTGTACATGTGTGATGGATTAGTTAAATGTTGTTTTACATCATATCAGCAATTTTTTCACTGATTCATGATGAGACCATTTTAATTAATTTCAAGGATTTATCATAGTACAAGAGTTTGCAAGTGTTTTCTTATCAGTATAGTATTAGTGCTTACTTATGGTGTCTTACAGAGTGCTAGTACACTTGTCCACAATGTCATAGATTAACATCCAAACCACTCATTACATAATACAGTGTAACTTCCCAAAACCGACACCTCTAAATACCGACAACCTCCATAAACCGACATTGTCTGCCCGGGACGGATTTATTTTTATATAAATCATGTAATAAAAAATTCCGAAAACCGACACCTCCGTATTTCGAACACCGACATAATTTGTCAGCCCAAATCGGCTTCTTTAACAGTAAATAAACTTCCGAATACCGACATTACCTGTGGAACAAATAATGTTTAAATGGTCACTAATGACTGCACGTGATGAGAACTCATATTACCACGGGCTATGTATAACACCTGTTTACCCACGGTCGATGTTTACTAAATACATTGACTTATTAATTATAATTATTATTATTATGAATCTATATTGTATGTAATTTAAAATAAACAAACGTGTTTAAAACGTTTTATTAAAATGTGCGTTGTTTATATTGAAAAAAACAGAAGTCGGATGCCAAAAAGCTGCGTAATGTTTTTAAATGCAAGGCAAAGGATTTTCTCAAAACAATACAGCTTTGAACTTAAATAAATCACGTTCTATTTTTTTTTTTTTTTTTTTTTTTAAATCTGAATGATTGATATGACCTCTTCTTCTCGGGCGAGAAAAATAAAATAAAATAACACAAACTTGAATACTGTTAGCAGGGCCCGATCTTGGTAGACGATAAGAACTACGTATTACAACTACGATGACAATGTATGCACATTTTTTATTGTTCAATTTGTTTAAGATAAAAATAAAATATAAATAACATTTAAAATATCACTTTACACGATGTAAGTGTAAACTAACACGATCGAATGCACACACATGAATACATTATAATAGCCATATCCGGTAACTGACTAAATTCTGACCTGGTAACGGACTGGAACGAACCGAATTCGAATCCGTTTTTTCAAACTTCTGAAAACTGACACCTCTGTAAACCGACCAAAATGACCGGTCCCGTGGAGTGTCGGTTTACGGAAGTTTCACTGTACTGATACTGAGCCAACTAAGAGAGGCCTTCGACAAGAAATACCCTTTAACTTGGGTCAAACTCACAGTGATAAGATGCCTTGGGTTTTCAAGCTAAATCTTAAACCACTCTGTCACTACAGCCCCCGCAACTTAAAAGACCTTTATAAATTATTTACAGACAGGCAGATAAACAGGAAGAAAAGTAATTATTATAACTACAGTAAAAACTGCCTTAGCGGTCACCTGGAATTAACGGTCACCTGTCGATAGCGGTCGGGTTGAATCCCGTCCAATGAATTTTACTATATATTTCACCTGAAATAAACGGTCACCTGCGAAACGCGGTCAGCGGCCACTAATTTTGTGACCGGCAGCAAGGAAGAACCTGGATTAGACGGTCATTTTGCTTTGATGGTATCACGTGATAATTGTCACATGACTTGGTAATGTTGTTTATGATACTATGTTAAGCTGATTGCTCAGCCGTATCGCACTTATAAAATTATTTGAGAAGTATTCACTTTTTCTTTGTCTTATTTAATGAACATTAAGCATTTAAACACTTAAAGAAAAAAATAGATGTTATCAAAAAAGCGAATCCGGATTTTCATCTGGCAAATAAGCGGACGAATTTTATGACGAACAAATGCAAATTTTGAATATTGGATAATTCGGATTTATTGAGGATTTCGAAAGTAATAAGAGTCAAGACAAAAAAAAAAAAAAAAAAAAAACGGTGGAGGCATGTAAGCGGTAATCAAAAAAATTAATGATTTACGCAAGCAGTGGTTTAAAGATGCTTCAGCAAAACGTATCAAAATAACCGGTTCATTAATTATTTAAGTTTACGCGATTTACAAACGATTTAAATGCAACTGATTTTATAGATTCTCAAAGTTAAAAATTTCATTAAAGTAAAATTGTTTTTATCACCTTACATTTAGACGGAAAGTGACAGGTTATCTAAAACCTCTAATATAAATAACAATAGACTGTATACGCTTGTTAATTGACATTATCAAATATATATATGGCTTCGTCTGATTAATCACTTAATTTTCACCTGATCTCTCTCTCTCTCTCTCTCTCTCTCTCTCTCTCTCCCTCCAAAATGTTATTAAAATCCATAAAACAGAAAACAATCACTGATTTTTTTGCATGAGATCTTTACTTTATTATGTGTTATGTTGACAAACATTTATTTTCATATTTCCTATACATTATATACATATATATATATATATATATATATATATATATATATATATATATATATATATATATATATATATATATATAATTTAATTCGGGCGTTTTTTATTCAAAGATATCTTCTGGAAAACAACCTGGATTTAAAGGTCACCTGTCTTAAGCAGTCACTTTTGTCCTGTCCCATTAGTGGCCTCTTAAAACAGGTTTTACTGTTAAATATTTAAAAACAAGCAAAATTTGTTGAAATGAATTTCAGATGTTCCATGTTATTTTATTATAACAGGAAAGAGGGGGCTGACGTGGGACAGAACCCAGGATCTCGCACACTATAGGTGAGTGCTCTACCAACTGAGCTACCCAGACCACTAAATTCCCTTGTTATTTTTGAGTTTCCCATGTTCCAATGGGAAATCTCACCCAAAATTCCAATAGATGCACTTTACATGGCCCAAAATCACCAGTCCACCACTTCTGTGGTCCACACTTAACCATAATGTAACAGAAAGGAGAAAAAAATGCAGGGTTGGACTGGGGATGGAACCTCAGACCTCTCTCACTATAGGTGAGTGCTCTACCAACTAAGCTACCCAGACCACTACATTTTTGTGTGTTTAATAAAACTTGTTCACCTGTTTTTGTGATTTTTAACCCAAACAAAGGTGGACATAGTATCGTCACGTTTTATAGCTGGCTTTCAATGTCAAGTTCTGTACATTTAACCCCATTGCTTGTTGCTGAAATTTTCCCAGGTTTTTATACGCCCGTCATATGACGGGACGTATTATGTTACTGTGCTGTCCGTCCAGGCGGGCGGGCGTCCGGGCGGGCGTCTGTTAACAATTTGTATTCCGTTCAATAGAGGCCACAAACATTTATGGATTCAAATGAAATTTGTTATACAGCTTTACCATGGTAATACCTTGTGCAAGTTCGAATTACAACTTTTTCGGATTATTTTTGGAGGAGTTATGCCCCTTTTTTAACTTAGAAATTTTTGTATGTATGACCATGTGGTTTCCGATCATCAGAGCCTACAACTATTTATGGATTCAAATTAAATTTGGTTTACACATTTATGATGTTATTATCTGGTGCAAGTTCGAATTACAACTTTTTCAGATTATTTTTGGAGGAGTTATGCCCCTTTTTTAACTTAAAACACCTTTTTATCATACTGCACAGATCACGACAACAGTTCAAATTATAATTAAGCTTTATAGATATAAATTATTTCAGGTTGGTTAAAAAAAAGGTTCTCAAAACATTTCAGACAAAAAATGTATTTGTTTCCTAAAATCTTCCTGCATGCAATGCTTAACACATGAAACCACTGCCATGACCTAACATTATATTTTAAACTTCTTCCTTCCTGGAAATGAATATGAATTATATAGCAGTCTACCACTATCCATTTAGCAATATATTTTTACATACATATATCCTAGTTGTACTTATACTTCTCAGTAAAGAATGGAACAATCTAGAGGATTAGTGACAAATTCATTTGGAACATCCTCTGGATGTGAAATGATAAAGGCGACAACTTTCTCCTTTTTAGCAGCATATATTTGCATCTTGGGGACCATGAAAACTCCTCGATAGATTTTGCTAAAAATTTCTGAGGTTATGGAGTCTAATTTGATCTAGCTATCTAACTTGGTGAAATTTTTGGGAAAAATCGGTATCATACTTAATTTTGGGGTCAAACATGCAAAAAATGAATTTTTCCAAAAAACAATTACGTTTAACGCACTCCTGTTCAATAACAGTTCATTGTACAAAAAAGTCGTCCATTGACCGAAAAATGTTTAAGATCTGACGGAAAAGACGGTATTTTTATATTTTTTCTATCTATTACATAAAATCCACAATAACTGTTTAAAGTCGGCGCTATTATCCAAAAACAATTTAACGTACCGTTTTGAATTCGTACCCATATTAAAGTAACCAATTCTTTACCAAATTATTGGTAGGTTTGGCACTTATCCGTTAGGTTTGTGTCAAACTTTTGAGTGGCAAGTTCTGTGGATGAGCTCTTCTGATAGAAATCCTCTAGATTGTTCCATTCTTTCCTGCGAAACCCCTAAAGGTGTCGCCACACTAGTAAATAGTACTACTCGATCAATATAACACGGGCGTATAATGCTACGCTCGGCGGTGCTCTTGTTTTTAATCACCTGCCAACTTATGGGTACATTGATAAGACCTTTAAAAGCAATATCACAGCAGCTGTGGAACAGAATAAAAACCTTAACAGCCCTTTTTATAACTGCATTGCAAAGTATAAATGTTTGCAACTTCATCTATAGCTGGTATTTCTGCAATAAAAAGGAGTCTTGGACTTTGACATTAAATCAAATCCCCGTTCACCTACTCATTATCTGCCCGTTCGCTAGGCCTGTGTCTGCCAGTGAATGATGCTGTTATTTCAATTCCTAATTCTGATTTGGGGCTTCTGTGGCTAAATAGACTAAAATACTAGCTTACAGGTCAAAAAGCTTTTCTCAACCTTAATTTCTATATTGGCAGATCCTAGTGAATGAAAGTCATCAAGTTTGCTTTCTGGATGTTGTTGGTTTTTCTCCTTTACTCCAACCATCCCATAACTGATGCCATTGACATTAGTGGATGAATCTTGAACAGATTATAAAACTTAGTTCCTTCACTGAGTTTCTTACAGTGTCTGATTTGAAAGAATGACAAATTACACATCATAATTTTTAAGTATCTAAGTTGTTTAATTTGTTACATAAGAATGGATTGACAGAGAAATAAGTTTAATAACAATCATTTCATCAACTTTAGTTATGGGCTATACATGTCATATTTGCTGTTGGCAGAATCTGTATCACCTTATATTGTTTGAAAAAACTTCAAGTATGAGATAAATATATGTATTTTAAAATTAACATATATATATAAACTGATTTTAACAACTAAGTCATCAGGTGCTTGCTAAGAGTTTTG
Organism: Tegillarca granosa; assembly: GCA_029721355.1. Lineage (NCBI taxonomy): Eukaryota > Metazoa > Mollusca > Bivalvia > Arcoida > Arcidae > Tegillarca > Tegillarca granosa. The sequence continues at coordinate 4,241,968 of CM056604.1, read as the reverse complement.
TAAGGGTCACTTCCCATTATGATCTTTCATTATAATTTTTACAGGTGCTTGGTGATCCCATAGTGGAGGAAACTTTGTAAAGGTTATCTCCCTTTATCAGATCTTTTGGTTATGATTCTTTCACCAGTTAATTTCATGTGTTTGGTGACCCTTGAGTGGAGTAAGCTTTGTAAAGGTTATCTCCCTTTATCTGATCTTTCAGTTATGTTTCTTAACACATTTGTTACTGTAATAATTTGTTAACAATTTTATTGTTCTTTAAATAAAAGAATTATCAATATGTAAATCTTCACACATGTACACACCTTTACGTTATTTGTACACAGCCATAAATATAATGGCCAACTTCCTAAATATAATAGCTTACTTCTATAACTTATTCTTCTGCTTATCTCTCACTGTAGATATTTTTGTGTTCATCTTTGGTGTTTTGTTTTGGTTTACGGTATCTTTGTTTATATCTTTATTGTTATTATTATTTATATATATCTTTTTTCTCCTGTCAGTCTGCCATTGTAACAAAAACCCGATGACATGTAAAACAATACCTTGTTATATGATATCCTGAGATTTTCGGGGACAGATTGGTACCAATGGCTTTGTGATTTTTGAACTTAATACTTTTGTCAAGTCATAAAATTATCAACAGTTTTTTAAGATTTCTGAACAAAGTAGCCAGCCTGTATCTGTGACAAGTTATAGTTTTTGTTAAAAACATGTTTATTCCCAAGGTTTAAAAGTAACTTTGGCTGCATTTAGTAGTAACCATATCAACATATTCTGTCAAAAATGTTATATATATAATATGATTGGTTCAGACACTAAAACTTGCTTTTATAAAAGAAAATGAAGAGAAGTAAACGAGTGTTAGACAATTTTTGTTACATATATAACAATGCTGTCAGATCATGGATGGTGGAGGAAACTGAAGTGCCCTGAGAAAACCATTGACCTTCATTGAGAAAACTGACAAACAATCAACGCTACCATCTGTAAAGAATGAAATTCAAACCTAGGTGTGGATGGTTGCAATTTCGGATAGCACTCATCATTTCTTTACTATGAATTTCCTTTCTGTTATAGCAAAAATATGGTATTGAAAAATAAAACATGCGGAAATTACCTGAAAATCAAAAATAAAATACACAAATGTATAGCAAAGAAAATCAGCCTTTTGACTTCGTTTTTATTTACCATGGCATATCCTATAATAATCAATTAACATTTAAGCATATTCATGTTTTTTTTTTTTTTTTTTGTTTTTTTTTCCTTAAATAATTTTTTTGCATGCATTTGAATTTGAGGGTTCTGTATCTGTAACTTTTTATTATGAATCAAGAAAATTCAAACACAACATTAACCATTTTTTCCATCAAAAATAAGAATATTTTCCTAATTTTTTTGGCATTTCTTCAAGAAAAAATTATTGATGACTAAATAATTTATCAGTCTTTAAAGCTGATTGGCAGATTTTCAAAAATGTCTAAAATAAGTTTATATACAATATGAGTTCATTTTGAATGTCTTGATATCGATTATTATGGACACATAGTTGTGGAATGTACATGAGATTGTTTGGCTTATCTGAAATTTAAATTTGAAAATCAAAAATAAAATACACAAATGTATAGCAAAGAAAATCAGCCTTTTGACTTCGTTTTTATTTACCATGGCATATCCTATAATAATCAATTAACATTTAAGCATATTCATGTTTTTTTTTTTTTTTTTTGTTTTTTTTTCCTTAAATAATTTTTTTGCATGCATTTGAATTTGAGGGTTCTGTATCTGTAACTTTTTATTATGAATCAAGAAAATTCAAACACAACATTAACCATTTTTTCCGTCAAAAATAAGAATATTTTCCTAATTTTTTTGGCATTTCTTCAAGAAAAAATTATAGATGACTTAATAATTTATCAGTCTTTAAAGCTGATTGGCAGATTTTCAAAAATGTCTAAAATAAGTTTATATACAATATGAGTTCATTTTGAATGTCTTGATATCGATTATTATGGACACATAGTTGTGGAATGTACATGAGATTGTTTGGCTTATCTGAAATTTAAATTTGTTTGTTTGTTAAAAAATCTGGTGTTTGTCTGTTAAAAAAATACATTGTTTATTTGTAAATAAGAAAACAAATGAGTCAACATTTTTTTTACAAAATTGTCACATATATTTTTTTAAAACCCGATTTATTGTTTATTTATTTATGGTCATTGTCTTTACTTATTATTTTTATCAGCATCAAAGCTGTGACACTTCTTTTCAGTATGCCAGCACAAAGTGCCAAGAAAGCCTTTGAATAGTACTGCCACAATCAAGAATCAACTGTTGTAATGGGGCCAAGCTAGTTGTGGTGTTGTAAACAGTAGATATAACAGAGGGATTTACTGCCAGACTCTCTGGTCCAGATCTTTCAGCCTTGTGATAATGCACCCACCTATCACCTGGAATGATGAATTTGATCCTCAGCCATAGTTGGTTTTATTCCTTTCTGTTACACTTTTGGCAACATTTTTCATGTATTCGCAACAAGAGCAAGGTTATTAATTTATATGGATTAGAACATTTTTGCTTATGCACCTGATGTTCCAATGTGAATAATGGCCTGTCATGTACTAGCTCCACTCAAGGAGACTTTTTGGTTAGGTGCTAGCATACTGAGTCAGTATGCCATGTACAAGTATAACTCTCTCCCAGTCCATTATGTTGGCACTGGGTGAATCATTTGGGAGGTCAGAAGTTCATACCCTGGCTAGGTCTGACCAAGACTTGGAAATAGGTAGTAACTGTTCTTTCACCAAGCACTCGGCATTTAGAAATAAAAGTCATAGAGCCCTTTGGATAAGACATTTAGAAACCGATGCTTCATAAGAACTCTGCCTGCACATTGTTCTAAGCACACTGCAAAGGTCAAAATTTCTGCCACTTCACCTATAGCTGGTGACGTCTTGATATAAGTGATATATTTTTGACTGGGATGTAAAACCCAATTAAATCATAATCATAAATCGATCTAAAAATGATTTTACTCAAAATTTGTAACTAATGCTATTTTGGAGTTCTTTACAGGCACTTATTATATAGCATTTATTTTGTTAATGTTTTGGCTGCCTATAGTTTATACATATTAGTAGAGATTTGAATCATTTTGTAGAATTTTTTATGGTTTGTGATGATTGGGGGACAACAGACACAATGAAGTGTTTCAAGAATATAAAGATTATCTTATAATGATATAATTCACACTTCGTATCCTCCACAATCTTCATGCTTTAGATTTGCAGATGAACTAGATCAATATAAAAAAAACTAATTATATACCGGTACATGTATGTATATATATATATATTTGGTTGAATCTGATTATTAGTCCTTTAATTTTATAAAAAGATTTATTCTTTTTTTATGTTATGAATAATGGATGTTTTAAGTATTTACAAATACTAATACATTCACTGTCTGAAAACGAGTTGAATAAAACCCCAATTTATTTCTTTCATTTTTAGTAAATTTTAGTGCTATAAAGAGGTTTGGTGATAAATTAATGAAGGCATATAACTAGCGCCATTTTTTAAGTTGTCATGTTGTCATAGATACATATGTAATGCTTTGTTCCATCTTGTCAAAAAATCTTAAAATTCATATCATTTTCATGCAACTTTTTATGCAGTAAGCTTTAAGCAAGCTTTGGCTTTGGCCAGATATTTTAGGAACAGAAACACTTTGGTATAATGTCTCCTCTAGCAATATCTGTTTTTAGAGTACCTATGGATAAAATTAAATAGTATATTTTGCCATTTTCTATCAAAATACAGCGAAGTTTGTTTTTTATGGCAAAGTCATAACATCACAAATGACTCAAAATGAAATTGAAGATAAGCAGTTAAATGACATTATTTTTAAGATAATCAAGCCCCAGTTTCATAGTTATTCACTCAACTGAGTGTACACTCAACTCAAATTCTGGAATATTTCAATGTCAGATTTCTAGACATAACATAATTAAAATTGAGTATCTAATGTTTTAATTAAGTTGTTTAGTGTAGTTTTGCTGAACAAAACAAAATATTGTCTCATAAAACTTAAATTTTATAAAAATATTGATGAGAGAAAAAATGGGAATATTTGAGTTGAGTTTACACTCAATTAAGTGAATGATTGTGGAACTAGGGCAAGATATACAAATATTTTAGTGGGCAAGAGATGCCTTCTTTTGTATTTAACCATCACATGTACAGGGACATAAATTTTCACTCATTACAGTAAAACCTTGATTAAATGTTACTTTATGTCACTATGGGATTTATTCAGTCAGATTCTGGCAAAATATTAAAAGGGTTTGGAGCTAATTTGAGGGAGATCGATAAAGGAAAATAAACAACAAACAAACAAAACAATTCTGTGACTAGGAGGTGTAAAAGCTGTCCAGGATACTAAAACTCTAACTGACTGTTTATATTTTTTCGCTCATTGTAAATTGATTGGTAGAATTTGGGATTTTTTGGAAGATTATTTTCTCAAACAAAGTGGTATTTACATATTGACATGGTGATGGTCTTTCACACCTGTATCAATACCAGTGGCATCTGTCGGTCAAGTATAATGATTTTGCTGGTCAAGTAAAATGATATGGTCATTGAAATGGTCATTAAAACATTGTGATATTTTATGGTCATTTTATTCAAAATTTATTTTCTTTTTTACAGCTTAAGTGAGAAATCAGATAATGTAGACATAAAAACAGTGACATCTTAATAAGGATTTATGTCTTTTTATGGTCAAATGATGCATCTAATTATACCCACTGACCATTGGTTAAGATTGATATACAGGCCCAAGTGGCATGATTTGGCTCCAGTGGTCAAGAATCTTGTATCTTAATACTTGAATTTAAAAGTGATTAATTTTGATGTATGTGTTTAATGATCAGTAAGTGATCATCTTATTTTAGCTATTTTACAAAATTTCTAAACAAAATCATCAATGGATTTGTTTGTTTAATGAATGTGGTCTGCTCCTTCATCTATTTTCAATGTGCTAAATTGGTCACATGATCATTGATTTATTGATGATTGGTCATTTAAGAATTTTCTCATTTAAATGTTTTGTAAATATTTGTTAACAATCTCCTGTCCTGTTTGTGAACAGATCATGATAAATTGAAATAATTTGTTGTTAGGGTAGTTACCATGGCAACAGTTTTTCAGATTTTATTTATTCTTCCATGAGAATCAAAATCATGATTGACAAGTTTCCAGTCCAAATTGCCGTATGACTCTTGATTCAAATTTTTGAAAAGAGTTCAAATTATTTTTATAAAAATGAAAAAAGATTGTAACATCGCATAGCTGAGCAGTATGTCAGACTTCAGGTCCTTGAGACTTTAAGTTCCGCAGATGACAAATTTTGATATTTTTGCTAAGGTGTCCAGAGTTAGAATTGCATAAAAAGGCAAATGTCTTGTATCTTGTGACCTCTAACTTTAAGTTGCAACAAGCCTTAAGCTTACACAATGCAATCAAAATCTTATTAAAAATTATTGAGTGGGACCTGATAGAGTACTTTACTGTTATACATGTACTTGTATCTCATTGCAGATAATTTCATAATTGCAAATTACAGTTTGTTTGTTGATGGTTAAAGTAAAAAATTATTTAGATACAACTTAATCATTATAATTTAAAAAAAAAAAAAAAAACAACTAAAAATAAAATCATATACTCAATATTATTATCCAGGCCATTATACCCATCCTTGTTCTTTGGTAATATTGGGGCCTCGGTGGCCATGTGGTCTAAAAGCTGCTTATGGATCAATCTTTGCTAGTTTGCTTGCATAGGGTTGGTGGTTTTCTTTGGGAACTCTTGTTTCCTCTACTATTCCAGAACTGATCCCCTCAATATAAATGACAAAATCTTTACTGGGGCATGAAATATCATAACTTCACTCCACTTTTTGTAATATTCATGATCAAAAAGATGCTGATGTTTCCAATAATCGGTAACCAATTAAAAATAAATAAATCTCATGATAAAATGAATTTTACCTGAAGATTTCTTATAATACCTGTTTGATCTTTTTGTTTTTATATGATGTAATTTAGCTCTGTTTTGTGTAGAAATGGCTAATCTCTGATAATACAATGATTTATATGGTTATTTTATGGAAATATAAGACTGCTTAGGGACACTGCGACCTAGATTCAAAGACACTTTATGTTTTATACAATTTAGAACAGAAATAAAAATAATTATTGACAGAATTAAAGGTGATTTCACTTGATGGAGAATAAAGACATGAAGTTTAGTGCCAGGATTAATTATTTAATCCAGATAATTATATATTTTGCTACTGTCTTCCGTCCTGAGATGTTTTTATGTCTGCCATTATGCCTCGAGTCTATTTCCAGTCTTTGTCTAGAAAATATTTTTTTTACAGTTAAACCTGTATAAAACAACCAGGCCGCAGTTTCACAATCCCTCACTCAAGCGAGTGTACACTCAATTCTAATTAGGAAATATTTCAATGTTAATTTTTAAAACGTTATATTGAATATCTAATGTTAAATTTAACTTGTTTAAGTTCAGATTTGTTGAACAAAACAAAACATTATCTCATAAAAACTGAAAATTTTAAAATATTGATGTGTGAAAATTAGGAATATTTGAGTAGAGTCTACACTCAATTGAGTGATTGATTATGAAACTGAGGCCAGAAGTACCTAAGAAATACATATTTATGGAAGGTTGTCTTTATAAAAGTTCTTTTTCAGAGGAACAGGTGGCTTATATACAAAGGTTTTTTTTAGATAGACAGGTGGTCTCTATAGGTTTTAGAATTCAATACCAGTCTACAACAAGGGTAACCCCCTCCCTCAGCATATCAGCTGGTACCCATTTATCATCTGATTTTGCTTACAGCAATGAAAAGATTAAATATCTTAATCCAAGACTTTAAAAACAGCTCAAACCCACCAACCTTGAATCATTGTGCTGTAGTTTGAACAACTTGTCTGTATTACTCTAATGGCTTGATAATGACTCTAATATAATAACTACAAGCATGATAAATGTTGAAACATTCTCTATAGAAGTTAGAGTTGTAAATCAAAAGTTTTTAGTGAATAATTAGCCTCGGTAATTTAAATCATGTTGTTTATCATTAAAAATGATTATTCTATATTATAAACATTCTCTAAAGAGAGAAAAGACTAAAATTGAAAAAAAAAACCAGTTGAATTTAATAAGTTTCTATTTAGAAGTTGATGAACTACTTGATTTTATGTGCAGGTGTATAAGATGCATTCATTGCATCTGTCTCTTATGTCCTGTAAAAAATGTTCCTTGTGTCCTTACAAAAAAGGTCAAAGTTCAAGTATTGAATGATGAGGGACCTAAGTGACTTTTGTTACCTAGTAACAATAAAAAACATGCAGTAAATAAAGTTAATAAAGGTACTTGTTTGTATAACAACTTCCAATTTATTCAAAAATTTTATTAACTTTGTCTGTGGATTGTTTTGAATATTTTTGAAGTAGTTTTTGATATTATCCCTATAATAGGTGAAATCCTTTTGAAGTGATTTTAGGAACATGCATACTGTGAGCAGAATACAGGATAGGGTATAAAGTGGGGGATAATTAGCTCTGAAGTGGTGTTACCCCCTAATTGTGGAGGAGAAAACATGGAGGAACATTGTAAAAATCATCTGTCATGATCATTAACAAAGAAGTTTACCTTGTGCTGTGGTTTTTAATTGATCTTTACTAAAAAGTCTAAAAGTTTGTTTATTTATTTTTCTCTTCTCGCGTTGTATGACAGATGTGGTTTAGGAGCAAGTATTCAAATAGGGTGCTTTAAAGGCAAAAATCATCAGTTGACAAGAAAATCAGCAATATAGTAATTCATTTGTTCATCCAGAATAAAAAAACCTAAATGGAAAATGAATTTTTTTAAAAATAGATACATGTATCTGTTGAAAACAAATTTGAAATTTGTTGCATTAAAATACCTATGATGAATCACTGGCTTAGATCATAAATATAAAAATAAGCTTTATACATTGTTTATGGCACGAATACACAAATTAATTCTTATAAATGTATTGATTTTTAGAGATAGCTGAAAAAATTGCTGATGTGACATTGTGACCTAACAATCGGACAACCTTTGGTTAACAAATAGAATATTGGTGACTGAGTAGGCCTGTCAACCTGTGGTTAACATATAGAACCTTGGTTACTGGACAGGCCTGACAACCTTATGTTAACATATGGATCATTGGTTACCGAGTATGCATGGCAACATTTGGTTAAAGAATGGAACATTGGTTACTGGGTAGGTTTGACAACCTTTGCAGGTGATCTTATGAAACATTGAATATTTTACTAGCTATGTCTGACAACATTTGGTTAACAAAAGAAGCATAGGTTACTGGATATGCTTTATAATTTTTACAGGTAACCTATAGGAAAATTAGTCAATAAAGTGGGTATGCATAACATGATTTGATAATTGAATGGGTTCCCAAGTATGTCTGACAACTAGTGGTAGCCAAACAGAACATTGAGTAACTTGGTATGTCTGACAACTATTGGTAGCCAAACAGAACATTGAGTAACTTGGTATGTGTGACAACCATTGGTAGCCAAACAGAACAATAAGTAGCTTGGTATGTCTGACAATCATTGGTAGTAAAACAGAACATTGAGTAACTTGGTATGTCTGACAATCATTGGTAGTTAAACAGAACATTGAGTAACTTGGTATGTCTGACAATCATTGGTAGTTAAACAGAACATTGGGTAACTTGGTATGTCTGACAATTATTGGTAGTCAAACAGAACATTGGGTTACTTGGTATGTCTGACAATTATTGGTAGTCAAACAGCACATTGAGTAACTTGGTATGTCTGACAATTATTGGTAGTCAAACAGCACATTGAGTAACTTGGTATGTCTGACAATTATTGGTAGTTAAACAGCACATTGAGTAACTTGGTATGTCTGACAATTATTGGTAGTTAAACAGAACATTGAGTAACTTGGTATGTCTGACAATTATTGATTGTCAAACAGCACATTGAGTAACTTGGTATGTCTGACAATTATTGGTAGTTAAACAGAACATTGAGTAACTTGGTATGTCTGACAATTATTGGTAGTCAAACAGCACATTGAGTAACTTGGTATGTCTGACAATTATTGGTATTCAAACAGAACATTGAGTAACTTGGTATGTCTGACAACATTTGTTTAACAAAGAGAACAATGAGTAACTTGGTATGTTTGACAATCATTGGTAGTTAAACAGAACATTGAGTAACTTGGTATGTCTGACAATCATTGGTAGTTAAACAGAACATTGGGTACCTTGGTATGTCTGACAATTATTGGTAGTCAAACAGAACATTGAGTAACTTGGTATGTCTGACAATTATTGGTAGTCAAACAGGACATTGAGTAACTTGGTATGTCTGACAATTATTGGTAGTTAAACAGAACATTGGGTTACTTGGTATGTCTGACAATTATTGGTAGTTAAACAGAACATTGAGTAACTTGGTATGTCTGACAATTATTGGTAGTCAAACAGAACATTGGGTAACTTGATATGTCTGACAATTATTGGTAGTTAAACAGAACATTGGGTAACTTGGTATGTCTGACAATTATTGGTAGTTAAACAGAACATTGGGTAACTTGGTATGTCTGACAATCATTGGTAGCCAAACAAAACATTAAGTAACTTGGTATGGTATGTGTGATAACCATTAGTAGCCAAACAAAACATTGGGTAACTTGGTCAACTGACAACTGTTGGTAGCCAAACAGAACATTGTTAACTCTGAATGTCTGACAACCATTGGTAGCCAAACAGAACATTGGATAACATTGTATTTCTGACAACCATTTATAACCCAACAGAACATTGGTAATTTTGTGTTTGTCAACTTTTGGTAGGCAGACAGAACATTGGGTAACTTGGTATGTCTGAAAACCTTTGATAGCCCACTGGAACATGGGAAACTTTTTGTTCCTGACAACCCCTAGTAGCCTAAAAGAACATTGGGTAACTTTGTTGGCATGACAACCATTGGTAGTCTGATGGAACATTGGGTAACTTGGTATGACTAGAAATCATTGGTAGTCTAATGGAACAATGGGTTACATTTCATTTAGGACTGTGTATTCATGACAGTTGCCCTTATACCAACTTTAACACAAACAGTAACCTTATGGACCATCTGATAACCTGTATCAACTTGTATCAAATATCAGAACCATATAGTCAACCACATACTCCTGGCAGTGTTTTAATGCTAACAAGCTGTAACAATTATAACAACTGACCTGTGTAATTAGTTTGATCACCATCTCCTGCAGGTGTACAAACATGAAATAACAATATTAATGGGACCATTTATATAAGGATCAGTGCCAAGTATATCAGGTAGAATGTTTACATTTTTTAAGGCTGTAACAAACAATTTTTCTGGTTATTGTCACATTTGAGTTGGATTTTGATGGCTTCTCAGAGGCTTTAGTGTCTATATACAATTTATAAGGCTTATATGTTCTTGTTCCCTCTGTCTTTAATTCCAGTGGTTTCATAGCCGTGTGTTTTTAACTTTAATCTACAAGTTCATTAGATTTAACAAACATGTACCTGGTACTTCATTTCCGCTTCATCTCAAAGGTGTCATACTCCTTTAGGTTTCAATGTCAGTTGGCCTTTTACAGTATTTAGAAATTAGGTTACACTATTGTGTATATATAGTGGTATACTCACCAACAGTACAATTTAGTAAAAATGCACTGATATGCAATAAATTATTAACCAAGTTAAAATCTGTAACCAAAATTTGGGGATCAGAAAGATGAAATTTTTTTGGTTGGCCTTACAGTATCATTATTATTAATCATAACCACTGATAGGTGTAATTACATTTTAATATTTTGTCCATTTATCTAAATTTTAGTGATTTATTTGTGAATTATACATATCTAATTAATCTTATCAAATGTTACTGTTAATGGAAAAGTCTAAAATATATTGATTTTAATTACTTGCACCAATTAACAAAATTATACTTAGCTATTGGAACTCAATAGTCATTTATTTAATTTTGTCATTTAATTTTGATTTTGGTGATTTGATTTTAAATTATACCTTTCTTTTGAATATTTTAATTATTGTTTAAATTATCCAATTAAAATATTTATTATTTATATGTTATTAAGTGTGAAGTAAACTTGATTACATTTGCTATTTTATCATCTATGATTAGCTTTGTTTATGCAGCCAACTGAGTTTATTATCAAAAACTCAGGTTTTTCTGCATGGAGTAAAGGTGTTTTATTTCTCTGTTCAGATTCTTTCATTTCATTGCGGCTTTTAGTTTTTCAGTGGTTGAGGAATCCCCAGATTTAGAGAAAACCACAAATCTTCAGCAACCAAACGGAAAAACTTCTTCACAATAAGAGATTCAAACAATGTGGTTCAAAAGTGGTGCTTTAACTACTTGGCCACCAAGACTTTGCTTTTCTTATGGCAACATGCAGACAAATGTTTGAAAATTTCTGTATTAACCATTTAAAAAAACAGATTACACATTACATTTTAATGTAGTTTTTTATGTAATTTACAAAAGAAATAAAGTTTGTAAATAATGAAGCTACAAAAACGTTAAAGTCGTAGTTTCTTTCTTGATCTCGAGAGTTTATTTAATTTCATTGGACAGTGAGAAACTGAGAAATTAATATTACTGGTTCATTGTTTATAAGCTTAAAATAGATTGACTTTGACAAAAACAGATGCTCGCTAAGATGTAATCTTGGTTTAAAATGAGATATCTTATTTAGCAATATAAACATCTTTATTGTTCACATCAGAGACGGAGGTAATGAACTTAAAAACAATACTGTAAAAAGTTACCTAAAGGCAAGGGACTTGATTACTCTGTAAAAACCAATACAAATGTTAACTTTAGGTAATTGTCTTCTCTCTTAATGTTACTGTTAGCCTCAGGATTGATGGTAAAAACGTTAGTGAAGCTCTGTGTCTCCAGTTTTCTGTGATAAAATCTTGTAATATGCTACTGCGTTTTTGTCTTTGGGATATGACTGTATCCTCGTACTTTGAAGGTGTGACAATTGTTTTAAAATTTAAAGTAAATTATATTATCTTTTCTCATTTAGTGCTTTTATCTTTGTTTTCTTTATTTTTTAAATTTTCTTATCAAGATTTGACACCTGTGCATTATTTATCTTTGTAAATGTTGATAATACAGTCCATGGAAATCTAAATTTTAAAAAAGCAGTTGCAATTTTTTTAAGTTAATTTTTTTGGTCGGCTCTCCATCAAAAAGTTTTCTATTGTGGAGTATAATGACTTGGTATTGTATTTAATTGTATTCCATGATTACTCAACACGCTGCACTAAAGTTCTGATTTTGATGAAAGGTTTTAGATTTAAGCTAGCTTCTATCATATGTAATATTTTGTGGATGCCATGCCAGATTTGTTGGCTCATCTGGTCAAAGGACCTAATTAAATTATGTAATAAAGACTTGATGTGGATTAAATTATTTTAAATTTCTGATGTTTTTACTTTTTATATTTTATAAAACTGAAAAGCTGGGAATTGGTACTCATCTGTAAATTAAATACAATACTAAGGCAATATAATCCACAATAGAAAACGGTTTTTATAGAGATATACATTGTACAATATCAGAAACCGTGTTGATTGGTCCTTTTATAAAATATCAGGGTCCAGGTGTTTATTAAAATTGTTCAAGGTGGGTTTTACAGAAAGCACTTCATTGTTGCTGTAATCCAAATGTTGAAATTACTCAGAATATATACAGGTAATTGGGGACGAAATGACAAAAATGAATTGAGTTTATTTTGCAATGCCATTGTCAGTTTACTAAGGTGTTCAATTACAATTTAATACTTCCTCTGTCTTCTGTTTCACTTCCTGTAAGTTCTGCATCATATTTCCTGGGGCAACCATTTCTATTGTCTTCCATTCTGATGTTGCTGAAAAGTGTAGCAGTGTGATGCCCTGATAATGTCGTGTTATCTCTGCAATCTCATTAGCTTTAATTATTGATGATATAGGCTTCACTTCTTGTTAAGTTGTTTGTCCAAAATTTCTATCAGACTTTGTCTTTTATCATGTAAATTTAATATTTCCCTGTAATCTTTCCCTCAGATCTCCCCTCTCAGCATCTGCTGACTAGCTTAGAAAATATCCAGATTACTCTCACAGGTAAAAACGGAAAAAAAAGTTATTTTTAATGGTAATTTTTTAGTTTTAAAAATGTCAGGATTTGAATGAAAATTACAGGAAACACTGAGAGAAATATGACCTCTCATAGGAAATGTAGCAAAAATGAGACCTTTAAAATTAATTTGACTTTTAATGACTGTAATTGAGTATATAGATCAACTGTGATAATTATAAAGGTTTAAGTCCCAATCCTAGAGGGGATGATGGACCCTGGGGGGACACTGGCATGAGCTGTTAAGTTGAGTTTTCATTCATTGTTATTTTGAATAAGATATTTCTATTAATGACTTTGTAAAGAGGTATAACATGTATGTATTACAACCCTTTAAAAACTCCTCCCCCTCCTTGTAATCACTATATCTAACTTGACATCATCTTCTTTCAGGCCCCCCATTAATTGACCTTAAAATTTAATTTAAATACCAGGTCAAAAAATCTGCCAAAATGAATTTGTTTCTTGCCAGTTTTAAATGATGTTGTTTGGTATTTCAAGGTATTCCTATTGTATGCCATTCTCAAGATAGAGTCAAGAGCGGATCAAGTAATGTTGATGTATGGCCCAGTCAAGATTCTTTCACTTATATCAAGACAAATATTTCTGGGATAGTGGAGGAAACTGGAGTGCCCAGAAAAAAACATGACAATTTTTTTTTACACAATAGAATCTGGCCAAGCTGGAATTGAACCTAGGTGGTGAGAGCCACTGTGATCTATAAGTGTGCTACTTAGACTATTTGGCCACCCATACTTGGATTGATCCAAGACTTGAATTTAGATTCTCACTTGTCACATCACTGTTTCCAAGCTTTTAAGTAACAGATTGAAAAAGTTCCAGTATGCAAAAAACTTTAAATAAGCAACATCTAAAACAAGTTAAATGTATTAAAAATTAAAAAAAAAAAAAGGGGGGGGGGCGCACCAAACCAAATTTTAGTCAAAAGCAAATTGACAGATCACAGAGCTTCTCACCATCTAGGTCTAAATAATATTTAGACTAAATCTTGTGTATGAAGGTTTTTCAGGTTGATTGCCATAGGTTAGTGATTTATTTTGATAACTCTGGTTTTCTCCACCATTTGAGAAATAAGTGCCTTGTATAAGTAAAACAATCTTTTTAAGGGCAATTAACATCATTTTCTTCATCTTGTTGAAATTACAATATTCTAAACAAGAGGGCAGTGCCCACATGGCTCTCCGGGGAGACGTTGAAATATTTTCAGATTTTGATTCAGGAGGTGGTTATAGGCATAGAAGTTATGGAAGTTATAGACTACCAGCTGCCTGTTTAAAGCGTGTCAGTGGCTATAAACTGGAGTGGATAAAAAGTGTAGCCGATCCTAGTATAGTAACATTGTGCAGCAAATCTTTGAAAATAGAATTCTTAGAATTTAGTGTCCGTATCTAAATAATACATAAATGCACCTATGTTTATAAAGAGCCAACAAATTACTTCTTAACGTTATTTAAAAATTTTGTTAGATTATCCGTCGTGTTGTGTTTGTTACACTTATTTGCTACGCCGCAACAAAAGTGTCATCAATATTGTATCTGGGTCAAAGCTGTTTACATCGTACTGTAGACAATATAGCGGGAAACAAATATTCCGAAAATTTCTCAATGTTTAGCAATGTGAGGTGCTTTATACATCATGATGCACAAATTCAGCTGCTATTATAAGTGCATACGAATGCACATTTTGCAATCTTGTATCGTTCTTGAGATCTCGAACTCACAAAATATCTCTTAAAATTTTGCTACTCACAGCATAAGGCTCTCAGGACCTATAGGTCCCGTAGAGCCAAAAATTATCAGTGAAAAGCACAGATTTTAAACCATTTTAAAACATTTTTTGCCCAACACTTAATTCAAATGCCAGATTTGGTTTAGATTTGAAATAAACAGTTCATATTTCTTTATTTATATCAAATTGAATTTGATTTTCAATTAAGTTTAGCCTTTTTTAGTCTTAAAGTAAAATTTAAAAAAATTAGATTTCAGGGTTGTCCCAAAAAAGATAGAAAAAAAAAAGAGAAAAAGATTATAAGACACATTTAGAACTCTTTAATACAAAGAAACAGTTTTCTTCATTTTGACGTGTTTAATATGAACATATGTCTCAAAGGTCAGCTGCAATGAAAATTTCATTTTAGTAAATAATAATAATAATAATAAAAAAAATTTAAAAAGATAAAATAAACAATTCATTGTAAATATGTCATCACATGTAACCATAAAGTTTTTATGCCATTCTGTATAATATAGTTTTGTGTGGACAATATGGTGCCGTTTTTATTCGCTGAGATTTTAAGTGGCAATTTAAAGTTTTGAAACTTTATAAAAAACAGTAAATGAAGATGACAGATTTTTTTCTTGCCATGTGTTGTGTTATGAATATGTTATCTGTTCTTGTAACTTTGAAGTAATTTATTTATTTTCTTTCTTTTTTTCATATACTTAATGTTGTTGATATAAAGGGTGGTTCTACATTTATAAAGTGTTAACATTTTAACAAATTATTTACTGTGCTAATCAAATCTCTGTGTATACTCTAAGTGCCTGGATGGTCAATAGTATTACAAACTGGTTTGCTGATCACAGCACCTCTCACATGTCCTCATTTTCTTGGTAAAGATCAGTGGTTGTCCCTAAGAAATCATTTGCTTCACAATTCTTGTGTATTTACTCAAAGTGCCCCTGTGGCCAATAGTCTACTGGAGGATTGGAGTGGATTAATGGAGTTTTACACCCCAGTCAAGATTCTTTAACTTGTATTGGAACAGTCAGTTAAGGGATGGTGAGGGATGGTGGAGGAACTGATCTGACAGTACCTTTCGTCTCATTTCTTGGTAAAGATCAGTAATTTTCTCTGAGTAATCCAGTTTCCTCCACCACCCCAAACTGACTTCCTCAATATAACTGAAAGAATCATAAATTGGGCATGAAACTCTAATTACTCCACTTTGATTCATGCTAGTTTGATGGGTACCCTGGGCCATGTGTTTGATGTGTTTGGAGATAATGTTGCATCAGCAATTTTTCAGCTATTTGTGATAAGAGTAAGGTTATTAATCTCTAAGGCTTAATCTAAGGACTAGTTTGTATATGCATGAGATGTGCAAGTGTGTAATATGGTCTGCCATGTACTAGTGTGCACTCAAGTTGACCTTTTGGTAAAGTGCTAGCTCACCAATTCAGTATGTTTTAGACAAGCATACACCATCACAGACCATTTCCTTGTTACCTAGTTAACTGGCCAATTCTCTGTCCTACAAATGCCAAGTACCTGGCAAGGAAGCAAATTTTCAACTTTTTTAATCTTATGTATAACCTGGCTGGGGTTTGAACCCACAATATTCTTCTCTTGATGTAGATGCTCTACCACTAAGCCACCAAGGTGGATACCTTTACAAGGTACTTAAGAGGTTTTTTTCAGTAACTTTTGAGGAAATGGAGTAAAGGTTTTAAAGGTCCCAGTTAAGATTCAAAGCCATTATTTATGGGATGGTGGAGAAAACTAGAGTGTCTGGAAAAAACCCACTAACTCTGGCAAGCAAACTGACAATCCAAAAGAGTGCTTTACACAAATGGGCCACCAAGGCATTCTTGACTATATAAATAGTTGGACATTATTTTCTGTTAGGTTTTTTTTTAATAAGACGAATCCTGTAACGTTAATTAAGTTTTTATGAAAGTTCACAATGAAGGTGAATCAGATGAATGCTATTTAAAAACACTGATTTTAAAAATTGATAAAAAAAGTCACAAAAATTCATGAGGTGCTTAAAAAGGACATAACTACGAGTATGGTACTAATTAACAGTAATTAACAGGTGTCACTGTTACTAATTAACAAACATAATTAAAGACTAAATATGTCTTTGTTTGAGAAATAAAACACTTTTTAAATTCTTTAAATAAAAGAACCTGTTTGATTTTCTTTACAGACAAAAAACCTACCAAAGATAAACTCCAAACAATGTTTGTGTTTAATAAATAATTGATATTTTTACAAGTCAACAAACTTTTCCCACTTCATTATTTTTTTGCTCTTTTCTTTGTAAATAATAAAAAAAACATTTTAAAAACCTAAATTGATATTTTTACAAGTTGGGCAGTATTAATAAACAAACGATTGCCACTTTTTCGTTTTATTTTATAATGATTATTGACTCGCCAGAATAAATAGGATATTATTTGGACGTTTGTATCAGTAGACATAGAGTCGACACCTGCCCGATTGATTTTCAATAATTAAATGTAATTTTTTTTTTTGTCACTACCTTATCTTTACTTAAACTCAAGCATCTAGAAAAACTGTTTTATTTGTTAAGAAAATATTTCGTGTTTTGTGTAAATTCTAATTAATGTAGTTACTATTTAATGACCATACTCTGTTTATTTGTCAAGTCAGATAAATTGTTTGACCGTGTTAAGGCGGGTGACAACGTTTTCTCTGAGTGACCATTTTGGCCAGTTAATGTGCCATAAAACAGTTAATAAAAAAGCATATTTAAGGTATTTAGGAGAAAGTGAAATCAATTTACATATTTATTATAATCAATGTGATAGTAATAGCGTTTAGGTACATATCGTATATCAGTATACGGTAGTAAAGAAAAAAACGATTATTAATTTTCTGATTCTTTTTAATCCTCATTTATAGTCTAGTTCAAGTACAAAACTACCTTTGGTGTCAAATAAACAACATTTATTGCAGTTTTTGATCACCTCTATTGTTGACAGCTTTGGTGGCTCATTGTAGAGTATAGGCCTCAAGAGCAGGAGGTTGTATGTTCAAAGCCTGGCTAGGTCATATGTAAGACTTTAGAATTTGAAAAACTACATCCTTGCCTGGTGCTCAGCATCAGGACAGAGCACTGACTAGTTAACCTTGTATTAGTGTAATGTTACTAGGGAAGTGGTTTGCCTTTGCAGCAAAATGATTTGGTAAGCTAGTGCCTTAACAAAAAAGTCACTCTAAGTGTACAATGGTGCAAAGAAGACCACATTTCAAGCTTGATCTTCTAGGAAAGAAGAGAAGATGGATAATGCTTTTTTTTTTAGGTTTTGGTCTAAAGAGTCTCTTTTGCTTGGGAGAGACTTTAACAGTTAAAATTGAATAAAATTGTAAATGAAACTGCTATCACTCGACAGTCGTCGGAAGCTGTAATCAGGAGATGGACTGATATTTCATTAACAGTTTTTTTTTTGCACTGAAAACAGAATGTATGTGTACAAAATCATGCAAAAGTAACTGATTGTAATATACTTCTTTTAAAAAATATCAACTTTTTAAAACGTAAATTTAATCTTATAAACAAAGTAGGCATAAAAGAAGTTTGTTCAAATTGCATAACTAAAAAACAAATTTAAGATAAAAAATATATAAAATTCATCTAAAAAATCTATCAGTTAATCAAGTTTACTAAATAGAATTGTGTTAGCACTTTAAATTAACCATAATATCAAAGTCTAATGAACCAAATAATTTAAAAACATTGACTCGTAAGATTAACTCTGATAACAGCTACCCAGGATCAGTCAAAAAAAAAAAAAAAAAAAAAATGTGTTCTTCAAAATATCTTGTTATTTATATCGTAGCAGGGGGAACTTTATTATCTTGACTGTGTTAAACCACTACTTAGGGAACTTTTATAATTATAAGTTTGGACAAACAAGCCTATATCTCTGGAGTGTCAGGTGAAAAATTCCCATTGTATTTACAGGTATATGATACACCTTACAAATTTGTTTAAGACATACAGTTTTGTACCAACTAAAAAACATTAGGCAAATTTTGTACTTTTGAAGTGTCAGATAGCAGTTCTCTTTTTTGAATGGTAAGAACTTAAGAACTCGTTGGACTGGGACCTGACTAATCAGTGTAACTTAAGTTAAAAGGTGCCCTTGTTTGCCTACCTGATTTAAAACTTAAAGATCGTTTATTTCATACCTTTTCCAGCCTTTTAAAATCTAAAATTTACCTTGAAAACCCAGATGAAACAAAATTTCGAATCAGTAGTATTTGAACTAACTTTTTAGATAAAACAAAATTACAAATCAGTAGTATTTGAACTAAACTATTTAATATTTTATTTATTTTCTTTTCATTATTTTTTTTACATATATATATATATATATATATATATATATATATATATATATATATATATATATATATATATATATATATATATATACACACGAGTCATTTTAGTGAATTTTTTTTTCAAATTCACATTAAAATTTATTCTGTAAAATTAGATGTCATTTTTTAAATAAAACCCCTTTTTTTAAGGAAATTGCATTTTAAAAAAACTAACTTAAGGATGGGATTTTTAAAATAAAATAAAAGATATCTAAGATAGGATTTTTTTCAATTTCGTATTTTTGATGCACACTATTTAAATGATTGATCCTTTTTAATGAAACTTGAAAATCAAAATAAAAGTTTAATTTTAAGATAAATTAAATATTAAACTTTATTTCATAATGCAAAGAATTTTTTAATTTGTTATATAAACTTTGAAAAAACAAATTACATGTAGGAGATCGTTTAAATATGGGTAAACAGAGTCGCATTTATTAACTGTAGTTTTATATACTAGCGTCATTTTAATGCATTTTGAAAAATAAATGATTTGTTTGTATTTTTTATGAACCCTGGTATGTATAACCTGGCACCACTACCATGATTTTCAAATTAAAATAACTTTATTTACTGTGCAGTTAAATGACTGGTTGTGTCGTTTTCTGTTCATACTAACGACTCCGTTATATGAGCATCCTAAGTCTGCACTAAGTGTTAATTAACTTTTTAACAGATTTTTAATAGATGTCAACCATGTTGTAAACACTGTCGGTATATACAATAAATGCTAAAATTAAGAAGTTGTCAAAATTTTAACTAAACTGACTGACTTGTTTGTGAATTTTAAGCAGTTCAAGGCAATAAAAATTCAAAATAATTTGTACAAAAGAGTTGATGTTCGTCATGCATCCAACAAAATATATTCATGATCTATTTAGAGCTCTCAAGTGAGGACATGATATTGAAATTGTATCCAAAATTTATAGTTATTAGGTATAAAGTAAGAGTTTAGTTAGAAATCTCTTTTGATTTAGTACATGCCAAATTTTCCTATCATAAAAAACGTAAAAACTGGAAACCCAGTGCAAAAACTTCAAGTGTAAACATGTACCTTCTCATGGAGATTGTGACTCTGGAATTGAAACTGGGCTGGCTTGTTTTTCAATATACATATTCATTCATTCATTCATTCATCTATTGATTTTATTTATTTATTTATTTATTTATTTATTTATTTATTTATTTATTGGGGGTGTTGATAAGTAATTAAGTAACATGAGACATTTTATAGGCAAATCCATTAAAACATTTATATTGGGTACTGAATTACATGTTGCATGTAACATTGCTTGATTTGATTCAATATGAAATTTGCCAGCTGATTAGGGAAATTTCAAAAATGTTACACTGGCATGTGTCTGACATATTTCATGCCAACTTCACATTTTTGAGGAAATGGATCAATTTTTAAACATTTGTGTGACTGTGTCAAGTCAAAGTTAATTGGTTAAAGCCAAAAATTTTAATTTATAACAAAGCAGACATAACACATTATACATAATTAAATATTATCTGGTACCATCCTTATAATTACTCATATGAATCATAAGATATAGAGTGTTAAGGTGTAACAGCCAGAGTACCAGTGATAAATGGCTGATTCTGTCCAGGTTTTGACTCTAAACAGATCACATTACGGGTATAATTGACTGTTATAATCATATATTTACATGTATTAGGGTCATTTATAGATAAATCAGAAACTTTGAATTATTACATTTAGAAAATAAACATGTCTGAATCATTTTCAGAGAATGAAAACTGACAACTTAGTTTATTTTATTTTTTAATACCAGTTGTCCTAATTTTGAACATGTATTTTAGTAATTTGCCAAAATTAAGGGGAATAGAGAGAGAGAGAGAGAGAGAGAGAGAGAGAGAGATGGAGAGAGAGAGAGAGAGTTCTGACATGTGTCTGATTACAAACAGTTGTTTATTAACATGTGATGGAATAAAGCAACTAATGTAGAGAGAGAGAGAGAGGGGGGGGGGGGGGAGAGTCAAACCAGCAAATACCAATAGAGTAAAGATGTCAAGAAACTGGACAATTCAGACCAGCTTCATTCACTCAGCATGTTTTATTTATACTTGCAAAGCACCCACATTTGAATCAAATTATGCACAATCAGCTTTGACAGTTATATTACTGATGAAGGCCGCCATGGCTACCAAACTGTGTCATGATTGAGAAAATTCAACGTCATAAATTTTTCATAATCTAGAATCATATGTTTCCTTCCTTTCTGCTTTTTTTTTTCAAAATGGGCAGCTAATAGTTATCGGTAAAAGCCCAGTGAATTACTACCCAAGTCAATAAAATTGATAATATACAAAACAAAAAGATTTTAAATTTTGAAAATTAGAAATAAATATTGGGTTAACTATGCCTGTACAATGTATCTATGTAGGTATTCATGCAGTTGGGTTCGGATTATTGACCTTGATTAAATAATTAATCAGCACATGAGAAATTAATATTATCTATTTATAAATTTAAAATCATCACCTTTGATTTAATTTTGAGATATCTAAAATCCATGAACCGTAAGTCAGCCATTTTTATAAAATAAAAAAATCTATGTAATTCAGAATAGTTAATATTGTGTTATTCAACATTGTCCATTTAAGCGATATAGGTAATCTTTTAAATCAAGGTGCATTGATAAAAATAAAATAAAGACAAAAAAAAACAATTAACACCCTTGATTTAATTAAAAGATATCTGACATGCATGAATCATAGAGTCATTGAATATATCCTAAATTAAAAAAATAAAATTCAAAATACCTGTAGTTTAAATTATTTTCTTGTTGAAAGATTTTCGTAATTTTTAATTTACTGTAATTGTTTTATAGCTTTAACTCGAGTTGAGTGTTAAACATCATATTACACCATACCATTTTTTAATTGTGAGATTAAATAGACCGATGCTTGTGGTTATGGTAGATTTGGGTCTAATTTTACCCCTTACCTCTGATCAACATGTTTATGACACAAGTACTATTATAGTGTTTAAATTGGGGTTCAATTCAGCAGAAAAGATAATAGTATTTATTGTAAGATGGACTGTTGACAAAACACTGAAGAATGAATCTTTTAT